>CM033645.1:207204344-207332793 GCA_019512145.1 Engystomops pustulosus | reverse complement strand
TCATATACTGTGCCCAACCCATGCCACTTTAGACAAACACCCCAAAAATCATTCTGGGGGTTGTCCTGAGTACGGCAATACCACACATGTGCCAATAATTTACAGGCTGGGCACACGGCAGGGGTCAGGAAGAAAGAAGCACAATTTAGGTTTTCAAGCTTCGTTTTCACTAGATTGGTAATGGGGGGTACCCCCGAGGTACCAGTACAATAGAAACCCCCAAGTAGTGAACCCATTTTGGAAAGGGCACCCCTCAAAGAATGTATGTAGGCTTGTATGAGGGCACATGGCAGGGCTTAGAAGGGAAGGTGCGGCATGATGTATAAGTTGTGCGTCAGGCTAACAACAGGGTACTCTAAAAATCCAGGGATGTATGATAAATTCGGAAGCAATCTTTCATACATAACCCTGGTTTTTCTGGGCATGTCTCACAGTGATGAATGGTGTCCTTCCGAATGCCAATTTTTGGAGCACACCCTGCACCTCTTTTGTGACTTTCCCTTGCTGGCTGTTTGGGGAACTACTCCTGGAAAGTGCTGCCCTGGTACAATATGTGATGTGGCCTCACTTCCAGATGTGCTAGCACTCCCCCTTCCTGGTCTCCAAAAAGAAAGTACTTTATTACCACCTCTTGAAATTCCAGGAAAGTTCCCCTCTGGCCGGCATATCGATGCAGCACATAAGCATTATACAATGCCATCTGCATGATGTGCACGGCCAGCTTCTTGTACCCCACCCTCGACTTCCTCATGGCATTGTACGGCTGAAGCACCTGGTCAGACAAGTCCACCCCTCCCATGTGTTTGTTATAATCTAAAATACAGTCTGGCTTGGGGGTTTCTGTACTGGCACCTCGTACTGGGACAGGGGTGGTGGTGTGCTCATGTTTTGTGGTTAATACAAGGACCTCTCTCTTGTCCTTGTACTTAACACACAATACAGAGTTGCTGCATAGTGCCCTGCTTTCGTGCCTTTTAAGTTTTTGCCCAAGCAGCGACTTAGGGAGACCTCTCTGATTTCTGCGTAGAGTGCCGCATGCCGCAGTATTTCGGGAAGAGAGGCACTTGAACAGGGTGGTGGTGCTGGTTTAGAAATTGTCCAGGTAGAGGTGGTAGCCCTGGTCCAGCAGTGGGTGCACTAAATCCCACACTATCTTCCCTGGCTTCAAAGCACATCCTGCTCAATGCCATGCGGAACATGGGGGTGTGGTACAGTATATCTGTGCTCCAGTAGTCCCTGATTGAAGGCTTCTTTACTATCCCCATAAGGAGTATTATGCCCCAATACTTGTGCATCTCTGCTGCAGTGACAGGGGTCCACCTGTAGGGTTGTGCATAAAAGGAAGTGGGGTTTTGGACAATATGCTGTGCAGCGTAGAGATTTGTCTGAAATATAATAACATTCAGCAGCTCCTCATAAAAAAAAACTTAAAAAAGTCCACAACTCTGAGCCCTGCCGTGTCAAAGTTAATTCCAGGATGGCCCAAAAAGTCAGGGACCTGAGGGGTATAATTATCTGGGGCTACCCGTGTGGGGTCAGTGGAAGCCCCAGACGCTTCTCCTGCAGAAGTCCCAGAGTTTAAAAAGTGTTTTAAACCGCGATACTGCAGTTTAAAACGCTAACAAAAATAAGCTCCGGCACCAGCTCACCCTGAGCTGGTGCTCGGTAGTTCCCTCTTATACCTGCCACTTCAAGTGGTAGGTTTCCTTTAAGGGTGATATCTTAAGCAACCCAGGACAAGCTGAAGCATCCTACTAGGACACAGCTATCTCCCAGCCTGCCATTGCATCCAGGCTGAAGATCTCCAACTGCAGCCCCAGCATTCTACCATTTGTCAAGGCATGTTGCTACTGTTGCTGTCGGTTCCAATAAAGAACTGTAAGTTATTTTTTGTTCAACCTCTGCCTCCGTCTGGTCCCTGCTACTACGGCTGTCACCATCACGGGCACCCTATCCACCACACAGGGACTCATACTCCAGAACCCAAAGGGTTGCCCCAGGGAGAACCACTATAACAGCCTCTCCCTCATCATTTCTTGCCAACACCACCTGCTGGAGACCTGCCAGGCTGTAGGACAGCCCTCCGGCCCCCATAACAAGCACCGTGACACTAGTGTGCCTAGGCCGCAACCGCCAGCCACTCAGGTATTCCGGGCCCCGGCTGTCTCTAGGCCCCAAGAAAAAGGCTAGGCCTCGGTGGGGGATGTTGCACAACCACAAGAGGAGTCCTCTTTTCTGCCCACCACTACCTTACACTTCAACTGTCAGCCACTGATTGGAAGCACCAGACCAATTTTGAAGCCACTTCCTGGGACACTGCTAGAGATGAGTGGTCCTGACATTCATAACTGTCCTCATGGCCAGTCATAGCCATGGCTAGTTGTTGAGGAGTCAATTTACCGTTTGGCCGCCATTCCGGCAATATGTCAGGGTCGCACGGCCAAATCCAAACGTGAATGTTGGGCCTGCTCATCTCCAGACAGGGCCCAAAATGAGGCCAAACTCAGCCAGTCCAAACCTTCAATTATGGGAAGGACCCTGCCTTTCCCCCCGTGGTGACACTGAACACATCTTTGTAGACAACACTGCAACCTACCCAATCGAAGATCCAATAGGTGAGTGGCCAGGACTATCTTCTTGTGGCATACATCACTGTCTTCCCCTGCAAGCCAGGGAACCACTGTTCCACCTCTAACCTTTCAATTCCTAGCTCCCCTTCAAACATCCCAAGTCATGCATGGCTCACTGCCTTCTTTATGGGAATTATGCAAATACATTTCCTTGAGAGGCAGCCATCTTAATATCAAGCATGACCTTCAAGAAGCCTAATGACATGATGTGGGTTTAAAGCCAAACCAGTATATTCCAGAAGGAACAGATTCCCAACTGTAGACAGCACTGTCTTGACTTGGTTGCATCGAAACAGTAGTGAATCTCCTCTCACTCATCATCTAAAGCAGTTTCCTTCGCAACCAAATCAAACCAGCATTGTCTACAGTTGGGAATCTGTTCCTTCTGGAATAGATATACTTGTTTGGTTTTAATCCCAAATCCTATTAGGCTTCTTGAAAGTCATGCTTAATGGTAAGGGGGCTGCCTTACAAGGTAGCAAAAAGAGGCATATTTTGCATATTTCCCAGAATTACCGAGCGGAGCATCAAAGGCTATAAGTCTCCACACACCTGCAAGGTGGCTTTAATTGGCAAAGTCTCCGCAAGGAAAACTCTTACTTACTGAGCCTCCTCTATGAACATATTCAGAGAATTATCTGTTGCTCAAACCCTATTTTACCTTGATTTAGAGACAGAATCACTGAGGCTAGTGGCTGAACATGAATATCCGCCATTGTAAAAGGCATATCCACTAAGGATCATCTTGCCACTGTAAAAATTTCAATACAATATATGAGCAAACCCAGTTTTAGAAGGTCCTGTCATGTTCTCTTAAGCTCCCGCTGTTACCGGCTCAGTGACTTTCAACCAGCGGTTCTCAACCTGGGGGTCGAACGACCAAAACACAGGGGTCACCTAAAGCCATCAAAGGCCACGATTTTATTGCGTTTTTGCAGAGAATCACATGGTTTGGGGTCACCGCAACATGAGGAACTGTATTGCGGGGTCACAGTATTACAAAGGTTGAGAACCACTGCTTTCAACTATCACTGCCAGAAAATTGTCAAGTGGGTGGTTCTCCACTACCGATCATCATGCTTAGGGATGGAGACGGCCTACTTGACAGTATAGGCTTCCCCCTATTTATATCTAAACACAAAACATATGCAGCGAGCTACCCCTTGTTGGCTTAATGCAAACTTAATCAAATTGGAAGCTGCCAAAAGAGCGCAAAAAAAACAAGTTCTGCAAAAATGTTGTGTAAAAATTGTGCATTGTGGAATCTCCTCAAAAGGAGAGAGAAATATTCCTAAACCCATCGAGTGCGATCTCTCCAAATGTCCATTGTATCCACCTCTGTAAATCCGGCAGCCGGTGCCCCATAGAGTCACCATTAAGGAAGTTCCATTGTGTAGTAAAACCCCAGCACCTTCTTTTATAAGCAATTTACGCAGGAGTTTTTGATTCACGTTCCGCCTCGGGACTGTTCATTAGTCTTTTATTGCAATTTGTTCCTCCGACTTGGTTCCACTTTTACATTTATTATTTTTCTCGGATTTAGTTTTGAGCCGGCGCAGGGAATATCTGTAGTTACAATGTAAAATATCTGCTGCGCTTTACAAGGTTTAGACAGGATCCAGATACTGTAAGAGTTTTCTTGTAAAGTCTTTACAATCCTGGAAATACATGAAAAATAGTTGTGTAGAGAAGTAGAGAACAAGAGAATGGGGGAGAGAGGGAGAAGGGTGATCCAGTACATGGCTTCAGACCCAGATCCAAAGTTTTTTGCTGTCTAACAGTGATTAATAGCCGATTGTGCTTTGCTAGTGGTTGCTGCTTAGATTTTGTGACACAGTGGGGCTCATTTACTGCTACGCACTTTTGTCAGAATGTTTGCCTTTTTCGGGGATTACACAGCTTGTACAGGTATTTAACAGGTGTCTGCGCTGGGATTTTGGCGCATGCGACCCTTTTTTTGGCGCAGCTGCGCTGGCTTTCATGCGACACAGCGCAGGATTTAACTTTCAAATTGTGTCGCAAGCCCATGCACTTAAAAGATGGTGAACTATGTCGGACCTGAGCGGGGAAGCGACACATGCAGGATATCGGGCGCACGATCTTAGTGAATCGCGGCACAGTGCATTATCTTCGGACAATGCACTTTCGCTGAACTCCAGCGGATGGGTAAGTAAATGTGCCCCAGAGTTCAAAATGCCTGCCTAGACATAAAGAGTTAAAAAAAAAAGGTTTGAACTATTTTCAGCCACCACAAGAGGGAGCTCAGGAGAACAGCTCAATTTGCTGTGTAGTGGCCAGGATAGGGGGTAAACATCTCATCAGCATAATTGGGGGATCACAGGCGTACCTGAGCAGCCCTGTAGTGACTTTTAGGATCAGTCATCCTCTAAGCTTTTCTGGAGTTCCTAAAAATGAGCAGATCCTCTTTTATTGTATATCTATAGGGCATCCTGGAGGCCAAGCCCAAGAGTCTTATTTACTATGGGGCAGCTGAAGATGAAGACTTGTAGTCCACCAAAATGCCGGTTGTGCAGGATTGGGGCAGGCCAAAACCTCCATTCCATGATGGAATTATGACAGATAAATGTCTGTGATAAAAATAATAATACAATGTAATAATTGGTTGTCTAAAGCAGTATTATTGAAGTTAATTGGAAGATATTTGAGTATCTACACAGCCTCTCTATTCACATGGAGCTCTTGCCAATTCTCACTGTGGGCTCAAATGATTGGGCCCCCGTTTGTACTGTCGCATTACTAAATTTGCACTAGTTGTCCACCTTCAAGCCCGTGCGGCCTTTAAAGCTGCATCACCTGTTTATGAGCTGTCATCACCTTTATGTATGTGCTCAGCTCTCCTGTGGTAATTCCAGGTTGCCATATACTGTCCTTCTGCATGGTTAAACATGTTTGATATATTTTAAATTTATCTTTTGTGGCTTTACCTGAGGTTTTGCAGGTTGCTGATTGGCTAGCTCCCTGGAACCCTCCCAAAGCTGAGACTAAAAGTCTACAAATATAGGCTCAACATTGGGGTTCTGGTTGGTCTTATTTATTCTTGGTCTCCATCTTGAGATTTCTACAGAGACAAAACTGATTGTCTATTTTGTGCTGCAGATGCAACAGAGCCGATACAGCTCTCTGGGGAATCATCCAGCCTAGGTGACCACTGCTCCAGGGTGACGTACTCAACAAATTCTACCCATGCAACCAAGGGAGTTTTTGCACTTCAGCTAGCCAAATGAACAGCCCTTACTGGAAAGTTGCCCACTCTGTTATGTTCTGCTGATATGTTTGCTAGATCTGCTAATACACTGTGAGTGTCTCTCTTATGGGAAGCTTATTACCACGCGGCCTCCCACTCTGCTTGCTTCACCATGCTGCCCCTGACGGGTGAGGATTAGGCATATACTAGACACTCAGTTCCTAGTATCAGGCCGCAATCCTTTTACTGTCAGCCCTGGTGGGGATGTTGCACAATGATTTGTCCCCTTTCCATGTCAGCAGTGGGAAAACTCCTTTTCCCTCCTTTATGGATGATCGGGGGGTAGGTACATTTATAGGGCATGAGGATAGCCCTTTTAAGGCCTAATCCTCACGTCCCCACAATTTTTAGCAAACTTTTATTAAGCAAATATGTAAATTTTCTAATGTGGCTACTGGGGCATGGTGTAGCCGGAGCTGAGGCTACAAGGCGCGGCTACTCCATGCCCCAGTAGCCTCTTTGTTTCTCCTACCAAACATCTTCGGCGTGCAGCTCCTCATAGCTTGTAGAATCCTGCCGTATGCGCATGCAGTCATTGCTCCGAAGCCGGAGCCACTGCACATGCGAAGACGGCAGAATTCTCGGAGGGGGGAGCAAAGAGGTTACTGGTGCGTGGAGTAGCTGCGCCTTGTAGCCTCAGCTCCGGCTACACCATGCCCCAGTAGCCGCTTTATAAAATTTACATATTTGCTTAATAAAAGTTTGCAACAAATTGTGGGGACGTAAGGATTAGCCTTTAAAAGGGCTATCCTCACGTCCTATAGATCCACCTACCACCCGGGCTACCTTTATAGGTAGATATGTGGTGGTAGGTTCCCTTTAATAGCAGTCCTAACCTGATACAGCAGTCAGGATCAGACCTCTACTACTCTCTATCCCACTCTCCATGAGAGAAGATAAGAGACCGTCTCATCTGTTTGTTGCCTGCGGACACTTCATTGCAGCTCCGTAATACTTGTTTATTTGCCTTTTTGCCTTGCTGTTTTCCGCTAAGATGTATACTCCTTATGCATCGGGGACACTCCTGTGCATCTAAATGAAGCTGAATCTTTCCCTCAGCGTGAGGCCAAGTAAATGAATGGCGCAGTAGTCAGTGATATGTGTCTAGGAAGCGGCTGCCAGAGATACGGACGGCGTTCTTAGGGCTATAACTCCTCCCATGTGGAACGCGGTTTTGGACTTGATGAAGCGATTATGTGCAAGATTTTCTACTTAAGTGACTTTTCACAAGACGAAATGACTTAACGCTGCAATACTTCATGCACATCCAGCTGCGTGCAGCCATCGCCAATGTCCAGGGGTGAAATACCAATAATTCTAATGGCCATTGGGGAAGCTAGGACTTTTTACACAATTGATTTCCCAAATATGTGAAGCTGATCAATATATCTAAAGGACGGGAAGCTCGTAATTTGTAACTGCTGCCTCATCAACATTCTGCAAGATCTCTTCCAATCAAACCACAGTTGGTGGAACAGTCCAGGTTTTGGGTACTGCCCTGTTTTGATTTAGCCATATCATGGGAATCATGCAGATATGCTGAGGTTAGGGTTCTCTAACATGTCTTCTTCTCTTCTGGGGCTGAGCTGCTGGGCTGTGAGGACTGTCTCTGGACCTCTGCTATGTCTCTCCTCTGGCGACGAGAGACTGGGGTATGAGGGATGTATCTCTTCCAGTAATGAGCTACTGGACTATCACTGGACCTCTTCTATGTCTCTCCTTCGGAGATGAGAAAATAGGCTGTGAGGTCTGTCTTTCCCCCAGGGATGAGCTGTTGGGCTGTGAGAACTGTCTCTTGACCTCTGCTGTCTCCCTCCTCCAGGGATGAGCTGCTTGGCTGTGAGAACTGTCTCTGGACCTCTGCTGTCTCCCTCCTCCAGGGATGAGCTGCTGGGCTGTGAGAACTGTCTCTGGATCTCTGCTGTCTCCCTCCTCCAGGAATGAGCTGCTGGGCTGTGAGAACTGTCTCTGGACCTCTGCTGTCTCCCTCTCCCAGGGATGAGCTGCTGGGCTGTGAGAACTGTCTCTGGACCCCTGTTGTGTCTGTCTCAGTGTAGGACTCTGGGGAAGATTTATCATACACTTGGGCTTTGTGGGCTGGTTTATGATGAAACCAGGCCCCTCTGGCGTTGCTGAATACACCTGACGGCTCGGCTGTGCTGGTGTGCAATTCTAGATTTGTGCTATTTACTAGCAACCATTAAGTTGAATGGTCACTGGCTGTAGCGACTGCATAGGCATAGGGCAGGACCACTCCCCTGCTGCCCATGCCCCTTCCTTGCCCCTCTACACCCACTTGGCATGGAGCTGGCGCAAAGGGAATAATAATAGCGATGCTTGGCAGTTTGCAAGGGATTCAGATTATTTCAGGGCTTGTATGTCTGAAACAGGTGTACAAGCCCTGATAAATCTAAGCCTCAATCTCTGTCTCTGCTGGGCATCTCCTGGTTTTCTCCAGGATGGAGGATTGTAGACCAAGTACACTGACATACTGGTGTGTGCCCCTTCTGGGAGGAGCCGCTCTACTTTTAGCTTCTTATGCCCATGTTTTTACCAAAAGGCCTTAAAAATTATGCAAATCAACCTGAGGGACTCCAGGCTCAATTAACAGTCTAAAGCCCCTCAGGCTCATTTGCATAGATTTTAAAGCCGTTTTTTGGTAAAAGCAAGGGCATAAGACACTAAAAGAATATTGGATCATGCCAGAGGGGGCACAGACCAGTATGTCAGTGTGCTTGGTTTACAGTCCTTCATCCTGGTGGTAGATTTCCTTTAAGTAGAGGCACATACAGTAACATTCTGAAAGGCAGAATAGACACAAAATGGTTATCAACTTAAACCTAAATTCTTGTGCGATGATGTCAGTGTATAAGAATGACTGTGATGGAGCGTATTACTTATGGCAGCTGCTGCCGAATCTCGTGTATAAATCATGCATGATGGAGAAAGCTGCTAACTGGGATTCACTCTCATCATTCTTTTATTTACAAGGAACATCTGGTTGTGGGATGTGTAAAGTGCGGTAGGAGGGCTCCCGAATCATGTCAGCACAGCTGGGCTGCGACTGTAGAGACTCCGGAAATATATGGCCTCCTATCATAGCACGAGGGATCAGTACCAAAAACTCCAACCAATATAGATAGTCTAATCCAATAACATATACGTCCATGAAAGAAGCAGAGATGTAGGTGCATAACTTCCGGCACACCTCCCAAAAAATTTTTCATTCACAAGCCCTGCCCTTGACTTACCCCTAACCTTATCCTATGGTGCCCAAAAAGTATAATATCCCCCCCTTAGTCGTAAAAGAATTTTATACTCACCTTTCCCTGTTCCCCTGCAGCAGTCCTCTTCTTTCTTCTTCTGCTTTCACTGATGCTGTTACTTGCAGCTCTGCAGCAGGTAGATGTCTTCACATTGTACCTACCAGCCTCAATGGTGTAGCGGGAAGTCATAGGCTCCCTGCTTTGCCATTGTATTACATCCTACAGCAGTACCTTCGGAGGATCTTTAAAGGAAACCTACCATTTGATTTGATGCATTATGAAGCAAACATACCTTGAGACTGCTGTAGCTACACTGATGCAGGAACATATATTGGTTAATCTGGTTAAGCTGAGTGGTTATGCTGATAAAACAGATATAACATTATGATAATAAAGCTCTGTCGCTTATATGGCTCCTTCAGCACTTGGTTCGGCCCTTGTCCAAGCACGTGAGTTTTTCTCTGCAGGAGAGGATGATGTAATCACTGTTCTCCCTGCCAGACAGTATAATCAATTGCTGCACCATCCCCCAGCTGTGGTATATGACTGATTCAGTTCAGGTTGATTACTCATGTCTTGACTAACATCCATTTGTAATTTCAAGCTCCCGTGTATAATGTGTTTATGTCAGAAGCCTATGACTTACTGCTACACCATTGATGCTGGAAGGTAAAATGGGAGCTTATGATAACATCTACCTGCTGCAGAGCTGCATGTAACAGCATCAGTGAATGCAGAAGAAGAAAGAAGAGGATTGCTGCAGGGGAACAGGGAAAGGTGAGTATAAAATTCTTATGACTAGGGGGGTATATTATACTTTTTGGGCACAATAGAATGCTATAATGTTTTTATTTTTCAGCAAAACCACTCAGCTCAGGGATTAACCAAGATATGATCCTGCATCATTGTAGCTACAGCATTCTCAAGGTATGTTTGCTTCATACTGCATCACATCAAATGGTAGTTTTTTTTTAATACTCCTGGAAGCTGACACACACGTATGAAAATTTTGTGGGGGTGGCAGTACACCCCTCTCTTTTTTTGTGTTTGTATGGTTGTGTTTGGTCATGACTTTATCTTTTTCCATGAAAAACACGTGCACACTCGGCTCCCCTCACACTTTATGGGCTCCCGTGGAGCCGCCCTACGATTGAGAAACTAATATAATGATCAATTTACTTACATCGAAAATGATCCCGTTGTAGCATCAGTACATAATAACTGTTCAGAGTCAATAATTGCATAACTATAGTAAAATAACAACAGATATGGACAATGAAATCAGTGGATCCTCCGTCCCTCCACAATTACAATCACAGTAGGAACATAACAAAGGAGCCGCCGCCAGGAGCGCAGCGCCTCTCCGGGAGGAGCCGTAATAAGATGAAAGCTTGCTTAAAGCTGTTGTTTCCATCGTCTATTTATTGTGCGGTATCAGTTCCCGTCTTGGAGGCACATTACATGCTGCTTTATGGACTTTCCAGGAGAATCGATTCGCTCAGGCAGTTTTATTGCTGCATTTGTTATTGCATTTTGCATAATTGTACATTTTAAATTGGTGAAAATATAGTCAGGATTTGACTCGTGTTATTGGCCTCCTGAGGTAGTGGACTGTGCCAGCCTGCGTCACATGGCAGCCGAAAAACTGTTTACTTTGTAGTGTAATTACCATAGGCAGCGGGTATGCAGGAAGGTATGGATCAGCTGTAGACAATGGCGTAACCTAAGGGAGGGTAAAGGGTGAGGTTGCACCAGGGCCCAGGAGTATCAGGGGGCCCATGTCGGGAGATATCTACTGTACTTGAATCTTCTATGTAGAGTTACTTATGTTCAGAGATATAATATAACATTCCTATCCTATCCCCCTACACACCATTTTGGCAGAGGGACCTCCACAGACCCATTGCTTCTGCTGCACCCTCTATAGCAGTGATGGCGAACCTTTTAGGGACTGAGTGCCAAAACTATAAGCAAAAGCCAGATATTTTTCACAAAGTGCCAAATGGCAATTTAAAGTAACTAAATCAACTCATAGGTTTCAAACTTATTGGCATCCTGAGGACACCAATACAGTAGAAAGAAGTAAAAATTTGGATTATATTGTAGCTTCCCTTTAAGGTCCCCTTAATAGGTTGAATCACAGGCCTGGAGAAGGGTCTACAGTCATAATCAAGCTCTGTCCTCACCTCCCTGATCCTCCGGCACTTCAAGTCAAATAACGTGGCACGTCCTGGGCTATCTGTGACTGCAGGAGGAGGTCATGAGTCCTGAATGGTGAACTTTGTGCTGGGTGATGGCCAGGGTGCCCACAGAGAGGGCTCCGAGTGCCACCTCTGGCACCCGTGCCATAGGTTCGCCACCACTGCTCTATAGCTATAGCCCCTTTAGGACAAGTTGAATTCGCTTCTGTTGGTCATCATTATGTGGTGGATCACATAAAGGGGTTTTACCACCAATACAACTTATCCAGAAGACTGGGAAAAAGTTGTAGTAGGCAGGGTTTCAAATATTAGGACCTCCATAGTTCTTGAGGAGTGATGGCTCAATGTCAAAAAAGATCACCATCTCTTCTCCGCTTGTCAGGATGGTAAAAAAAATAAAACTGCTCAAAATAGTGTAAAAAAACTCACATTTGGGTTGTATTTTTTTTATCTATGTTCAACTATGTTTTTCAATCAAAAAGTATGTGATCTAAAAAAAAAAACCATAGGGGGTTATTTGTCATTAGACGGCTCCTTGGGACAATTCTATGTTTATTTTTGGAGCTCCGGTGCCCATCAGATTCATTGAAGTGACTTTGACCCTTTAATTAATGTTCTTATGGTCTATCTTCTGTCTGGGATTATTTTTTTCAAAAAGTTCCAAAAAAGTTTCAAAATCCATAAAAAGTTCCAGACCATACATCAGCAGGGGACAGGAGTGACTATGAGACTTTTTATGTATAGTCACCAATCGCACTGCTCCAATTTTGTTGCATTCCACGTGTCCCATCGGTCTCTTCTACCTGGACCCACACAATATTTTAAGACTTTTAAAATTTAAAGACTTTAAAACTTTTAGTTTATCAGTTGGACCAACCTTTAAAATAGGACCTGTCGGGTTGATTTAAGACCCTAAACCAACTACAGGTACTTAAGGACTTAAGGACTATGGTTTATGATCCCAAAGTGACTTCTTTGAACTTTTGATTTGGAAAAAATTTTAAAAAATAAACTTTGAGGTATATCAGACTCACATCAGGAGATACCGTGCTGGTGCTTCAGAGACGAGGTGAGTATGGAAGTTTGGGGTTTTTTTTGTCCTGAATGCTTAAAAATCACATGGGGCAATTTTGGACACTGAACCAGCGGTCCATGGGAACGTGGTGGGTGGTTCAGTGTCTCAAATCACCATTACAGGTTCCTTTAACCTTTAAATGTCTGAAGTGCTCCAAACCAGAATTCTTGAGTCAAAAAGCCACAAAAAAGGGGGGGGTTTTTTGTAAGATTTTCAAAATTTTTGCAAATTTTATTATTTTATATACTACTCATGGCTCAAAAGTGAGTTGGGTGTGGTTATTAAAGATAAGCCGATCTACTCCAGATTAAGCATTGTAATCTATAAAATGTAGTTCCAAATCCACTGCATGGGAAAAAAAATGTAAGAAAATAACTTACTGCCGCCACAACTAGAGGGAGCTCTTGGGTTTGCTACATACTGGTATTCATTGAGGACAGTAGTAAACCCGTATCTAGTAAACTCTTGGGCTCCTCCTAGTGGTGGCTGCTGGTGGCCGGAATGTAAGAGGGTTTTCAGTGATAGGAGTGATAGCTGATCATTAAAAATCCATTGATTAGTTATTCTCTGTGTTGCGGCTGTCTCCATCTACAGCTGATCAGTATCTTAAAGGTGACAAAACCCCTTTAAATTTCAAATCTATTCAGTGGATTGAAAACTTGGTACACTGTTCCGGTAAAAGTTGGTGGAATTTGTGAAATTCTACATTTAATAGCGTTCCTTACGAGCCGGCATTCAGTGATTCATCTGAAGGGGAGGGGCCCGATCTCAGGATATAAAAGCTGGTATTTATAAGTCACAATTAACTTAAAAGTAGTGATTAGATAAAAATAACAAAGAGCAGAAGTTCAGGAAAAAAACACTTCAAAAGTTAATTCAGCTCAAAAATAGTTTTCTATAAAAATAACCCTGATTGTGTGTTCTGCAGTCATTGACAGGCAGGGGAAGTCGCCTGGTTTCACAGTCAGAAATTTTGGGATGAGGAGTTTGCTGTAGGTGCTGAATGCTCCTGGGACAGGACAATGCATGGAGCCTAAGAGTACATGACTGGATGATGGCAGTACACAGGTCATAATTGTAATCCGGAAGCTATGAATTTTAAAAAAAAATTAGAAACCCTTGCAAAAAATTCAGCTCTAGTTCCCTGGTCACGTTACTCTCATGACAGAGAGTAATCAGAGTTGTGTGATATAGCGAGACACACACCTGCATGTCCATCACATGACCAGGGATGTAACGAGCCAGGCACCTGTGTGACATCACATGACCAGGGATAAGATGAACTGTGTACCTGTGTAACATCACATGACCAGGGATATAACCAGCCGTGCACCTGTGTGACATCACATGACCAGGGATATAACGAGTTGTGCACCTGTGTAACATCACATGACCAGGGATATAATGAGCCGTGCACCTGTGTGACATCACATGACCAGGGATATAACGAGCCATGCACCTGTGTGACATCACATGACCAGGGATATAATGAGCCGTGCACCTGTGTGACATCACATGACCAGGGATATAACAAGCTGTGCACCTGTGTGACATCACATGACCAGGGACTGTTTTTTTCCCCACAGGAAGTAAACAATTAAAAGAGCAAGCAAGCAGAGATCTAGAAAACTAAGTCTCAAGGGAAGAGAAATGGGTGCCGTCTTAGAACTCACCCACATACCAAATACTCTACCTAACAGACAAATCGTAGTGGTAAGGTACTACTGGTTGACAATCCCTTCTATCAGTATGTGCTTAGAACAAAAGGCAAATGAACAGAGCGACTTCAAGAAATTCAGGAACAGGGTTCAGGCTAGATGTCGGCTCAGGTATTGGATTAGGATTCCAGATGAGGTTGGAGTTCAGGATTCCAGATAAGGCAACATCCAGGTTCAGGGACAGGATTAGGGTTCCGAATAAGGCTGGGTATGGACTCAGGAAAAGGTTACAGGGAACAGGTCCAGCAAAACACAAACATACAATAGCATACAAATCACAGGAGAAAGTATAACCAGCACTGAGTGAACTGAGGATTGGAAATTTACGCTGTTTCCTGGACACCATCCTCATGGCTAGGTGTCCATCACTCCACCCACACCTGAAAAAGCTAGATAAAACCACCCACCTTTCCACATAACACACACCCAGCTCAGCCAAGGGAATCAACTCTACTAGGCAGCTGTCAATCACAGCTCCAACAGAGATACCTTGGGTGTGGTTCACAAACTCAGAACTTTGCAGACACAGTCCATTCAGAGGGTTCTGACACTAAGAAATTGGTACAGAAAGTATATTGGAAAATTATATAACTTTTTCATTGCACAAACAATATCCATTATTTAATGAAAATGCATTAACCATTTAATAGTTTTTGCACAGGAGATCATTCAGCTGTTCCATCCAATCCTCCATTTATATGCACACTTGGCTTAGGCAAGTCTACATGTGTCCTCTCTGGAGAGAGAGGATGTCTAATACTTCTAATTAAGGTTCACTTGCTCCAAGATGTTGGATATGATGAGATCAAACTGCTCCCGCCCCCCCCCCCCCCCACACACACACACACAAAATATTTTCTGTCACATTTCCAGCAGAAAAAAATTAGAACCTATATGGGTTAAAGTAGAAATAAGTCACAATTGTCTATTCCAACCATAGTTTTCCCTTTCCCCTTTATGGAAAAAAGAGATTGGATAAACTCCTGCAAAACAGTCCTAGTCCTAGTTAGTTAAATACGTAAAATATATGAATCTCCTAATAATGTAGTAAAATTATAAATCATACTTACACATTTGGCAAGACACTTCACAGAAGAGAGGGGTCGCATGAACATTTTCGGCAGCGGGAAACCCCATTGTCTATGTCATATCCCATATAGATGGTAAAACACGCCCCTTCTGGGCATGGCACACCTCTTTTTTGTTCATGGATACATAAAAAGCCTTAAAGAGGACCTGTCACCCAGAAATTTGTCACTAAGACCTCGGATAACGTGGCGGAGTACATTTTAAACGCCGGACTGCTCTCAAAGCTGTCTGGTGTATTCATGAGGGGGCGGGATTGTAGGCGGGTTTAGGGGTGGTGACTGCCGTATGATGCGCCGGCCTATGTCACCGCCGGCCTATAGAGCGAGTGGGGCGGTCTGGGGAAGAGACAGCGCCTCAGACCACCCTCTCATGAATACACTGGACAGCTTTGAGAGTGGTCCGGCGTTTACATTGTACTCCGCTGCAGTGTTAGATGGTGTTATCGGAGGTTTCCGATTAACACAATCATTCTAACACTGCGGCGTTTGTTTTAGCACTAGGAGCTGCTTACATTAGTAACATCTCCTAGTGCTTAATTTATGGGTGACAGGTCACCAGCCAAATGTCCCAGAGCTCGGCAGTGGAGGAGCCAAAATTGACCTTTCTCAGGTCTGCACAAGCTTTCCCCTTATTTTGGAAACCTTCCAGAGGTTTCTGGGTGAGTGGGCAAGTATGTGCTCCAAAATCCTTGACACGTCCCCCTGTACCTTGTGTTACTGATTGTTTTATCTGGCAGTGGCCCATTGACCAGCAGGGTTGAGGTCCACTGACCCCTCTGCCCCTCCATAATTACACCCCCACCCATGGTTGAGGCAGCACTCGGCTCTACTTTCTCCGAGATATCTGCTCTTTCTCATCCTTAAGACTTTTATCTAAAGTTGGAAAATTCATAAAATACTTTGGAATAACATATGGGTGTTATAAAATGTGTGGGAACCTGCCAACATCTTAAAATCCCACAAGCACTTGTTAAAGTCTGCAGAGCAAACACAAACGGGAGGCAGCACTACCCGCCATGTGCTGGCAGAGAGCGCAAATTATTTACAGTGAAGAGAAAGTACAGAATCACATTAACTCCCGGCAAACATCTAGTGATTTATTAAGTCAGGGATCAGGATCAAAATAACAAAGTCCCCAACAGGTCTGTAAATACTTGTATCCACCATCACATACCAGTCCTGGAGCATAGGGATCCTGCATGGTGATACTCATGCTACTACTTCTGAGAAAGAAGAAATAAATTGACAACTGGGCGTTTCTTGTGTCAGTAAGGGGCGTCTCTGCATTGCAAGAGAAGAATTTTTAAAAGGGATTATTCCAAATGTATTTGTTATATTTGTTGGTATTTAATGCAGATTAAATTCTGTGTCATTGCAGATCTGACTCTGTGTCGTTGATGATGTGACTCTGGGTTGTAGCTGATCTAAAACTGAGTCATTGGTGATCGGATTCTGTTTCATTGTTGATCTGACACATACTGTGTCGTTTTAGATCTGACTATATTCCACACTCTGGAATAAACAAATAATTGTGTGTCAATCGTTTTAACGTTTCTATATTTTCTGTCCCTGGTCTGTTAGACTTTATAACAGAGCAGGATCAGATCAGCAATGACACAAAGTCAGATCAGCAACAAAACTGATCCTGCTCTGTTATAAAGTCTAACAGGCCAGGGACAGAAAATATAGAAACATTAAAACGATTGACACACAATTATTTGTTTATTCCAGGGTGTGGAACAGAGTCAGATCAACAACAATGCAGAGTCAGATCAGCAATGACACAAAGTCAGATCAGCAACAAAACTGACTCTGCATTGTTGTTGATCTGATTCTGTTCCATTATTCATCTGACTCAGCATTGTTGTTGATCTCACTCTGCATTGTTGCTGATCAGACTCTGTGTCATTGCTAAACTGACTCTGCATTGTTGTTGATCTGAATCTGCGTTGTTGCTGATGTGACTCTGTTCCATTGCTGATCTGACTCTGTTGCATTGCTGATCTCACAGTGTCATTTTAGATCTGACTATACCACACCCTCGATTAAACAAATAATTGTATGGCAATCCTTTTAAAATTTCTATATCTTCTGTCCCTGGTCTGTTACTAAGTAGACTCAGTTTTGTTGCTGATCTGACTCTGTGTTATTGCGGATCTGACTCTGCATTGTTGCTGACCTGACTCTGTTTCATTTATTATTGAGCTGACTGAATGCCGTTTCAGATCAGATTCTATTCCACATCCTGGAGTAAACAATTAAATGTACGGAAACCTTTTTAAAGTTTCTATGTCTACATTTTCATTCTTCTTGGTCTATTTCTGCCCATGATGTCTTAAAATTTAAATGTTAGAAGTGTTTTAGAGCTGACTCTATTCCACACCCTAGAATAAACAAATAATTATGTGGCAACCCTTTTAAAGTTTCTATATTTTCTGTCCTTGGTCTGTTAGAATTTATAACTGAGCAGACTCAGTTTTGTTGCTGATCTGACTCTGTGTTATTGCTGATCTGACTCTGTTATGTTGCTGATCTGACTCTGAATTGCTGATTTGACACATGTCAATGGTCATTTTAACTCTGCCAAGTAGTATGTTTGTTGTACATTTCTGAATTTTGCTCACCTGTCTCCCATACTCTAAACATAAGAATTAGCTTTTATCTATTTTCAATCAGTTTCTTCCTGGCCAAGACTTACCATGCTTAATCATAAGTGGTTTTAACAGACTTAAACACACAATAGACCTGAATTTGTATCAGATTGACCATAAATCAGCTTGAGGCCCCATTCACACGACCATATAGGGGCCCCATGTTCTTTCCGTATGAGGACCCATGAACCGCCCCACGAGGCCTAGGGTGTGTTTTATCCTTTTAGGAGAAAAGGGATATTCACTGAGAAGTCAGGCTGCTTCTCTGACAGATTTCTCTGCCACCATCTGGTAGGATCTGCTGGGAATGAGGGAAGAAGCATCTGCTAAAGCGAAATTACCGATTGTAAAAGTTTACTTGGTATTCTGTAGGCATCACATGAATTTCAACTACTGCTGAGCAGAATGGTTGTAACATATATATAGTAATATACATACTTGTAAATATCTGTCTATAGACATTGAGGCACATTTTGAGGCAATCGGATTGTGGCGCATCGGCGCCGGCTTTCACGCGACAGAAATGGGGGGGCGTGGCCGACGGAAAACCCGACGGATTCGGAAAAGCCACGGAATTTAAAAAAAATTTGTGTCGCAAAAATAGCACTCACATACACCGAGACGAAGGAGGTGAACTCCGGCGGACTTCAGCGCAGCAGCGACACCTGGTGGATATCGGGCGCATGACCTTAGTGAATCCCGGCAGAACCCAAATCAGCGTTGGAGAACGCGCCGCTGAATCGCAACTGGACCGGGTAAGTAAATCTGACCCATTGTATGGAGCGTCACCATTTCTGGGGTCACAGCGTCCGCACCTGTGGATAGGCGCTAAATGACCATTGTGGGACAACCCCTTTAACTATAAAATTGTCTAATTCCCTGTACAGGGGCTCATGATGTTTACAGAAGACGCTCAATGTTCAGGCTCAAGGTAACAGAAGACAGATGACGAGGGAGATTACATATTACATCCCCAGACAGGAGGAATTTGTGTTTCAAACAAGATGAAAAACAGATATAAATCAGGTCCATCCTTTGACTTTAAGTGGTTATAATATCTTGTTTTGTGAATTACAACTATAAGGAAGGAGCCTCCACCGTCCAATTCCTGTAAGTCTGAGGATAATTACTATGGTCTGTGTTGTACTGTTTTAATGTGGTTTTTCCTCTGTGACATGATCCAGGCTGAAGTCAGACTCGTGTCGTAAGACGTTTACTGCTCTGTCAGTCCAGGACTTCCCGAATATTCACTTTCTAGTACACTTTGTTTTTCAATTCCTCATCATTTGCCTGATATCAGTTTGCTGTCAGTGAGTGGGAAGACTCTTGGTGACATTCAGAGACACTGGGGCACATTTACTTACCCGGTCTTGTAGCGATCCCCGATTGGACTGTCCGACGAAGATGAAGTCCGGTGCGATTCACAAAAATCGATATCCTCCATGTGTCGCTTCCCCCGCTCAGGTCCGCTGGAGTTCACCTTCTTCTTCCTGGTGCATGTGAGTGCTGATCTTGCGACGCAATTTGCTTTTTAAATTCTGCAGTTTGTCTGAATCAGTCAGGTTGTCCGATGGCAACGCCCCCGATTTGTGTTGCATGCAAGACGGCGCCGATGCGCCACAGTTCGATCACATGCGCCAAAAACCGGGGACAATTCGGGGCAAAATGGAAAAAAAATTGCAGCGTTCGGACCCTTAATAAATGTGTCCCAGTAATTGTGCGTATATCGCAATTGTATACGACTCTAGTGTAGACAATGCTCTGTGAGCTAAACAACCTTAGGCTCCTTTCACATAGATGTTTGGGGACAGATATCCGACCGGAAATTGTGTGGCCAGCTATCTGTGAACCTATAGACGCCTATGTCCCCCGGCTGTGGTAAGCACACACGTGCTCAATCTTTTCCTGTATATACGGCTGGGCACCATGCATCCCTGTACAGAGGGGAGAGGTCAGCAGCGCTCACCCCTTCGCTTCTCCAGCCGAACATATGCATTCCCTCGTGTGAGCAATGCCTTAGACTTGAGACGCCTGTAGCAACTTTTGCGATAGCGAAACAGGATATCAAGCCCCACCCGTGACCTTTATCAAACCCCACTCTTGACCTGCCCATAAACACGTCCCTAGTGCACCCAAAAATTCTTTTTTCCCATTAAGTAACCCCCGCCATAGCCAAGATGCAGAAGCGTAACTAGCAGAGGCTGAGCTCCATATATACATACATGTATACACTCATACGCATATTTATGCATTCATACATACAGTATATACACATTATATACACACATAGTAGATATACATCATACACTTAGACATACAGTATATACATACCATATATACACAAACATACAGTATAAACAGATCACCATATACACACATACTACATATACATTGTTGCTGACCTGACTCTGTTTCATTGTTGATCTGACTGAATGCCATTTCTGATCTGATTCTATTCCACATCCTGGAGTAAACTAATAAATGTAGGGAAACCCTTTTAAGTTTTCGATGTCTACATTTTCATTCGTCTGTGCCCATTTCTGTCTGTGATCTGTTTGAATTTAAAACTGAGTAGTCTTAGACCTGACTCTATTCCACACCCTGGAATAAACAAATAATTATGTGGCAACTTTTTTAAAGTTTCTATATCTTATGTACCTGGTCTGTTAGAATTTATAACTGAGCAGACTTAGTTTTGTTGCTGATCTGACTCTGCAATGTTGCTGATATGACTCTGTGCCATTGCTGATCTGACTCTGCAGTGTTGCTAATGTGACTCTGTAATGTTGCTGACCTGGCTTTTCATTTTTAACTCTGCCAAGTAGTATGTTTGTTGTACATTCCTGAATTTTGCTCACCTGTCTCTCAGACCCTTAAAATAACGATTAGTTTTATCTATTTTCAATTAGTTTCTTCCTGGACAAGACTTTCCATTCTTAATCACAAGTTGTTTTAACAGACTTTAACACACAATGGACCTGAATTTGTATCAGATTGACCCCAAGTATCAAGCCCCACCCTTTACCTGCACCAAACCCCACTCTTGACCTGCCCATAAACACGTCCCTAGTGCACCCAAAAATTATTGTGTCCCATTAAGTAACCCCCACTATAGCTAAGATGCAGAGGCATAGCTAGCAGAGGCTGAGCTCCATGTATACATACACTTTTACACTTATACATACATGTATACACTCATGTATACACACATATTTATGCATTCATACATACAGTATATACACATTATAGACACACATAATATATACATCATACACTTAGACATACAGTATATACATACCATATATACACAAACATGCAGTATAAACACATCATCATATACATACTACATTTACATATAGCATATGCACACATACATACAGCATATACACACAAAAATACAGTGTATACACACCATGTTCACATAAACAGCACATTCAAACATAGAACATACACAAACATAATGCACATACACAACATACATACATAAAGCATATAAACACATACATACATTACATACACACCTTAAAGGGCACCTACCACCACGATTCTACCTATAAAGGTAGATCGGGTGGTAGGTGGATGTAAGGGACGTGAGGGTAGCCCTTTTTAGAGCTAATCCTCACGTCCCCCTCCTGCTCTATAACATGCTGCCTGCAGATAGGACACTATGTACAATATGCTCAGCTCCTCCTGCTCTATAACATGCTGCCTGCAGATAGGACACTATGCACAATCTGCTCAGCTCCTCCTACTCTATAACAGACTTATAGATAGAAGATACATAGTTAGATCGATCAATAGATGATAACATTCATTTTGGTTAATAAATAAAATGATAAAGTTGGTTTTCCAGATAATTATAACAATGTTGCTTATATTTCAGCTTCAGACACCCGGAGGTAGAGGGAAGCAATTACTTGCAGTATGAAGGGCTGTGTATTAGTAATCTGTAGCCTAGGACATGCTGATGCTGCTGTCATATTATTATGCATTAGCCCTGTACGCGCCATTAGGGTGCATTATGGGATTACATTTTCCCGCAGCGAGGATATTCGGTGAAAATAGACGCCTTCTAATGAGCCTGGGATTTACTTCCTGTTCCTTTCTTCTGTAAAGGATTCTTAACGGCAAATCTAATCACTATCTTCCAATTTGTCGGACATCAGGATTTCACTAATATGGCATCAAACTCATTAAATCATCATTTCTGGTCTTTGGTGCTAAGCCTCAGCACCGTGACTGTGGGAATCTTCTTATATTTGTTACCCATGGCCTCCTATCTTCTAAAATCAACTTTCACAATTATGATAATGAGCCCAAATTGCATTTAGGGAATGTTACTTGAACCCCTCTGTACTGTAGATTCCCAGGCTGTTACACAGTCTCATGCTCCACCCTGCTCCCTCAGGACTTCCCCCTCTGTCTGCTGTAATCTCACCACAGCAAAGGAAGTTCCATCACATGGTGGGAGGGGGGAAGTGATCCTGCTGTGATCCAACAGCTGTGAAGCTGCAACACGGAGGGGCTCTGGGAACAACCCTAGGAGCCCTTTAGGCTCATTAGTATGATTTTAAAAGTTGATTTTAGAAGAAAGGAGGCCTTGGGTAATAAATTTAAGAACATTACCAAAGTGCACCTGCTTTATCATGATGGATTTTGATGGTAGATTTCCTTTATTGGGAAAGTGTTGTTGCAAAAACATCTGCAATCCTGCAGTTTTCTGGTAATTGAAGGGCTTGTCCAGAGCATAAAGTAACAATAATGGGCAGCTTTACTTACCCGGTCCATTCGCGAACCAGCGGCGCGTTCTCTGCGCTGGATTCGGGTCCGGCCAGGATTTGTTAAGGCAGTTCCTCCGACGTCTACCAGGTGGCGCTGCTGCGCTGAAGTTCCCTGGAACGCACTGGAATACACCAAGCCGGGCTGAGTGAAGGTAAGTGCAAGCTCCGCGACACATTTTTTATTATAAATGCGGCGGTTTTTCCCAATCTGTCGGGTTTTCGTTCAGCCACGTCCCCCGCCACAATCCTATCGCGTGCGCCAGAATCCCGGGGCAATTCAGGGGAAATCGGCGCAAATCGGAAATATTCGGGTAACACGTCGGGAAAACGCGAATCGGGCCCTTAGTAAATGACCCCCAAAGTGTCCTAACTCTGTGGATCATGTAATACTTGCTTTCCCCTGTGGTGGTGCTGTAGAGCATCCAAATAATAACCATCCGGAAATCCGACTTCAGCCATAAGTTGGAGTTTGGGCTTGGGATTCAGACTTCGAACCCACCGGTAAGACCTGCGATTGTAATGGCGCTGATGGCAGGTGTTAACTCTTTAAATGTCATTGGCAAAGCCACCATTTCCCCTAGGAACGTCAATCCACAGGTGCTGGTGGCAGTCTAGGAATTAACACCCTGGTTTTGTCCAGGTTAAGGTCCCAAACCGAGTTTCTCTTAAAGGTTCGGCCAAACTTGCTGAATGGGTCGGCTCATTCCTAATTACTAGTAACTTCAGGGGAGTCCTAGCAAACAGAAATCTGGTAGTGTTAGACTAGGCAAACCCTACTGCAAAAATAAATATGACTTAAAGGGATTGCCACAAAGAAATGTAGACAATCGCTTCAATTGTAGAACATAAAAACATCAGACATGAACTTAGTTTTGAATTTTTATTTTTGTACTAGACTAAAAATTAATGGGGTTGTAAAGTGAAGTTCTAGAAGATCCGGCCCCTGTTACATCTTGTTACATTGGGGCACATTTACTAAGGGTCCGTCGGATGCATTTTGCTCTGAATTGCCCCAGATTTTTGGCGCATATGATCGGATTGTGCCGCAACGGCGCCCGCTTGTATGCGACACAAGGCGTCGATGTCGGACAACCCGACTGATTCGGACAAACCGCAGAATTTAAAAACCAAATTGTGTCGCAAGATCAGCACTTACATGCATCGGGAAGAAGAAGGTGAACTCCGGCGGACATGAGCGGGGTGAAGCGACACATGCAGGAAATTGGACGCACGATCTTAGTGAATCGCTGCAGCTCCGAATCCTCATCGGACATTCTGGATCGGCGGCATCAACCGGAAGGGTAAGTAAATGTGGCCCATTGGAGCAGATTTACTTACCCGGTCCATTCGCGATCCAGCAGCGGGTTCTCCGACGCTGATTCGGGTCTTCCGGCGATTCACTAAGGTAATGCGCCTGATGTCCACCAGGTGCCGCTGCTGCTCTGAAGTCCGTTGGAGTTCATTCAGCTATCCTGGGTGCAGGTAAGCGCTTGTCAAGCGACACATTTTTTTTTTTTAATTCCGCGTTTTTTTCAGAATCCGTCACGCCTCGTCCCCCGATTTCCATCACGTGCATGCCGGCGCCTATGCGGCACAATCTGATCGCGTTCACCGGGGCAATTCGGCGCAAATCAGTAATTTTCGGGAAACCCGACAAAAAAAAACGATTCAGACCCTTAGTAAATGACCCCCATTATCTTTAATCGCCCCCTCTGGCCAAAATATGGTATTACATGCTGCTATTTATGTGTGTAAAGCTTTAGGTGGCTTCATTAATGTCCGGCTCTAGATAAATGTTGTTGGATATTTAATGATTTTTACAATAAATTTACAGCATCCTGGCAGCTGACAAATGTGAGTGTGTTCTGTAGCATATGGCTTCATGGACAGGCCAGGGTGCGGGCGTTTTTTGGATACTTAGAAAATCCCCTTTAATTAATGTAGCTTGAGTTAAGACACAAAGAACCCTGTAAACACTCAGAACTGAAAAGAAAATGAAGACGTTCCATAGAAGTTCCTCGCCTCCAGCCTCTGCACAATGGAAAATGCAAGACCCGGGAAGCCTCATTATATAGAATGGAAGGATCCTGCTGAGACGTGGGAGAAAAAAGAAACGTCTTATAGCTGAGCAAAGTTATTAAAAGGGGTCGCCGAGGATTATTAGAACATGGAAACTTTCTTCCAGACACCTGTTCATAGAAAGGAATAGGGTTATGCTGATAGCCTGCACACAACCGTATTGACTGTGCCACAGATGCACCCGCGATCCTTGTCACGGCAAGCGGGCACACCCGTGCCTCCCTGTGTGGCGCGGCGCCGCCTGGCTCGGACTCACCTCTCCACGCTCCTGGCTGTGCTCCAGACCCGACTAGGCCACACACGCTGGCTATCCTAGCCTTAAAGGGCCAGCCTCCTCCTGATTGGAGCTCGCTAATCCGGCACCTCCCTTCTTGCCTCGCCGAATCTTTAGCATCATTTCCTTCTTAGTGAAAGCCCTCCAGTGTTGCTGTGTTTCCTGTGTTCCTCCATGTTCCTGTGTTACCAGTATTCCTCTGTGTTCCTATCATCCGTTCCTGCCTGCCTGTACCGTGTTTCCAGCCTCCACTGTGTGCCAGTCCGTCCCTGCCTGCCTCTACCGTGTGCCAGCTCCTGTGTACCTGCCGTGAGTTCCAGTGTATCATAGTATCATAGTATATAAGGCTGGAAGGAGACGCAAGTCCATCAAGTCCAACCTTCAAGAATTAAATAAATGTTTTATCCCCATAACCCGTGATATTTTTTCTCTCCAGAAAGTCATCCAGGCCTCTCTTGAACATGTACATAGAGTCGGCCATAACAACCTCCTGCGGCAGAGAGTTCCACAGTCTCACTGCTCTTACAGTAAAGAACCTTTGTCTATGGTGATGGTAAAATCGCCTCTCCTCTTGGCGTAGAGGATGCCCCCTTGTCCTGGTCACAGGCCTAGGTATAAAAAGATCTTTGGAGAGACCCTTGTACTGTCCGTTCAGGTATTTGTACATTGTAATGAGGTCTCCCCTCAGTCGTCTCTTTTCTAAACTGAATAATCCCAAATTTTGTAATCTGTCATTGTATTCTAATCCCCCCATTCCCCTAATAATCCTGGTTGCTCTCCTCTGCACCCGTTCCAGCTCTACTATATCCTTTTTATATACTGGTGCCCAAAACTGTACACAATATTCCATGTGTGGTCTGACCAGGGATTTGTATAAGGGCAGAACTATGTCTTTATCATGAGAATCTATTCCTCTCTTGATACATCCCATTATTTTATTTGCTTTAGCAGCAGCCGCCTGGCTCTGGTCACTAAAATTAAGTTTACCATCCACCAATACGCCCAAGTCCTTTTCAGCTTCAGTTTTACTAAGTAATTGACCGTTTAGAACATAATTATACTTTTTGTTTCCATGGCCCAAGTGCATAACTTTACATTTATCTACATTAAACCTCATCAACCATTTCTCTGCCCATCCCTCAAGCTTCCACAAATCCCTCTGTAATGCTAAACTATCGACCTCAGTATTTATTACTTTACACAGCTTAGTATCATCTGCAAATATTGAAACTTGACTGTGTAAACCCACTACAAGGTCATTAATAAAAATATTAAAAAGAAGTGGCCCCAATACTGACCCCTGTGGCACTCCACTGGTAACATCAACCCAATCTGAGAACGTGCCATTAATGACCACCCTCTGTTTTCTATCACTAAGCCAATTACTTACCCAGATACACAGATTTTCTCCTATTCCCAGCAGTCTCATTTTATATACCAACCTTTTATGTGGCACAGTGTCAAATGCCTTTGAAAAGTCCAGATATACAACATCCACAGCGTCCCCCAGATCCAGTCTTGAACTTACCTCCTCGTAGAAACCAATCAGATTAGTCTGACAGGACCGATCTCTCATAAACCCATGCTGACGCTGGGTTATAAGGTTGTGCACAGTGAGATACTCCAGGATAGCATCTCTAATAAACCCCTCAAATATTTTCCCCACCACAGACGTTAGACTTACGGGTCTATAGTTTCCAGGATCGCTATTTGATCCTTTTTTGTATATTGGTACCACATTTGCTATGCGCCATTCCTGTGGAACATAACCAGTCCTCAGTGAATCTTCAAATATTAAAAATAACGGTCTGTCTATCACGGTACATAATTCATGCAGAACCCGGGGGTGTATGCCATCTGGCCCCGGTGATTTATCTATCTTAGTGGTTGCGAGGCGGCGCCGTACCTCTTCCTGGGTTAAACTGTTGACATTATAAAAAGAATTTACATTATTCCTCATTGTGTCTTCCACCAGGGGATTTTCCTGGGTAAAGACAGTTGAGAAGGCGACATTCAGTAGATTGGCCCTTTCCTCATCTCCTTCCACCATGACCCCCAGTGTGTCCTCACAAGCTGTTCTGCTGTCACCCCAGGTTTGGACTGTGTCCTGCATCTCCGTACTACCTTGGCTGCCACCACGGGCCGCATACCAACCACCGCGGAGGCCCAGAGGGTCCACTGACTCTTCCCTAAGAGACGCTGACAGTTTGTCCCAACAAACTGTGACAGACTGGACTGTTTCCAGAAGAAATCAGCCCATCCCCTTTAACCCCTTATCTGCGCACCTGTTTTCCCCATAACTGTAACAACTGTAAAGTATAAAAACTTTGCACTGAGCAAAAATTCTCTAATTTACTCTAATTAGCTATCTGCAGGTGTTTAGTTGCTAGCAGAGGTTTTACCTTGTCCACCCACAGGCTAATCTCCATTTGCCTTGCTTTCTGATCACCATGGGAAACCGTATAGGACTAGAGGAGCCTTGTTGGAAGGGGCTGTAGGAAAGGAGTGCAAGAAAACCGTACCTTGAGTGATGTCACAAGCGTGCAACCTAATTCTTCAGCTAGTTTTTTTGTCAATGCCTTCTACAAGCTTTTTTATTTACTGTTCATCATAGCTGTATGGGGTCTTGTTTTTTTTTCAGGACAAAATATAGTTTTTAAAATCACAATTTTGGGTTTCATATTTCCTACTGGTGAACTTTTACTGATTTGGCAAACTCTGTGCAGCGCTGCGTAATCTGTGTGCGCTATATAAGTAAAGGAATTATTATTATTAACCCTATGGGGCACATTTACTTACCTGTCCGACAGAGTTCACCCAATGTGCATTGTCTGTGTATAAAGCACTGTGCCATGATTCACTAAGATCGTGCTCCTGATATCCTGCATGTGTCGCTTCCCCGCTCAGGTCCGCCAGAGTTCACCCTCTTCTTCCTGGTGCATGTAAGGGCATTGTCTTGCGACACAATTTGAAAGTTAAATCCCGCGCTCAGTCCGAATCTGTCTGAAGGTCCGACGGCCACCCCCCAATTTGTGTCGTACGGAAGCAGCACAGCTACTCCACACCCCAGTAGCCTCTTCCGATACCTCCTATATGTAGTCTTCAGCATGCAGCTAGCTGTAGTTTTTTTCCAGTTATTTTCCCTTTCTTTTAACTTTTTACCCACTTGGATTCTTTAAACCTAGGGAGTCTGATTGCTCCTACCGTATACTGCAATACTATAGATTTACTATAGATACTATATATTTGCAATGACTACCCATCGAGGCCTAGTGTGGGGCAGCTATATTCCTAGGGCTTAAAGAGATAGACTTAAAATTCCTGAGAAAGAATTTATAGACTCTCAGATCTGGGGAATTCCAGGGCACCAACCAATGAATGGACTGCATATTGCAAAGAGAATTACAAATTGTTGCAATTTAATATCAATATTACAGGTATTAAAACTCTAAGGATAGGTAAACCATACTGCAGGTGTTATACCATATTTTAGGAGTAGGTGGCAGCAAAGGATATCAAATTAGTAAGGGAAATTGTAGAATTCAAGAGCTTTCGTAATGAACTGTCCTGCGGGCCATTACATATCCCCTTGGTAATGGACCTATTGATAGAGCTGGACCTGGTAGACATATATGCACAGGCTTCAGGAGGTCCGGTTATCCAGTGAAAAGGTTAGAAATACTCACATGAAGTAGAAGCATTGCACATGTAGTGTACTCATAAAAGAGGCTAGGTGGAGCTGTGGGAAAATGAAAGCTCAGATCTGATTGGCTTTCCTGAAACAACTAGAACAGTTCTGCTATCATACACTTTTGATAAATCCATCAGCAAAGATAAGTCAGAATGAGCTTTTTTATGTGATGTAAGGGATTGTCCAGACTAAAAACTTAAACCACACATACAGTGTCAGACTGGGTTTCCCTAGTCCCACCAGAGAAAGTCAATCTTGGGGGCCCTCTCTTCATTATCCCCCAGGAAATATACTCTAGTAGTCTCCAAATTGTGGTGTTTTCTGATGGACCTCTGGGGTTCAGTATTGAGTTGAGCCAGGGCCCACCGGAGGATCCTCTGGTACTCTGGTGGGCCAGTCCGACACTGCACACATCCTCTCACCTCTCCTTTCATCCAGGGTCCGGCTGGATCTGATTTCTTCTGGAGACATTTTTACAATTTCCACAGAACCTACCGGCTCACTGAAATTGAATTTTAGCTAGCCAATCAGAATGACAATTGTCAAACCCCTTGTATGCAGCGGTCATTGCAGTCCATGACATCTAAGGGTTTAACACGATCACTTCTCTCACCCCACTCAAAGATAAAGCAGGGGGGTGCCCAGACCAAAGTCTCTAATACCATTGTGGATTTGATAGAAGGAGGGGGACAACTTTTTTGGTCACCCCAGATCAGTGTCTGCCTTATAAAATATAATGGCTTTTACTCAATTTTTTGTTCAAGTTTCCCAGTTGCATTTCGTAAATTTATTGATGTTTTATGAAAAAGATTTTTCTGACATTTCTCAACTTTTGACAAAATGATAAAAAGAACACAGATCAAAATGATTGCACCGCTGATACGTTGTGTGAAGTCTCAATGGCACCAACTTTTTACATATTTTTGATCAAGACAACGGCCATCTTGAATTAATATGTGACAGTGTTACCACTGTGTAAAGGTTTGGGACAGGTATGGAAACATTCTGTAAAAAAAAATTATAAAGTTCTAGAAGTATTAATAATTTATTCTGTAGCAGGACAGTGGTCCCACACATTCAGCCGATGTCATTAAAGGTTTTGTCCATTTTTAGCAAATAATTGATATTGTTTGTCTAATGAAAGGTTATACAATTTTCTAATATACTTTCTGTATCAATTCCTCGAGGATACAAATCCTAGAACTCTGCTTGCTTTCATTATATAGGAAGCTTCATTGTTTACTTCCTGTGGATAAACAGCGGTCCCTGGACATGTGATGTCACACAGGTGCACGGCTCGTTATATCCCTGGTCATGTGATGTCACACAGGTGCATGGCTCATTATATCCCTAGTCATGTGATATTACACAGGTGCACGGTGAGTAATCAGAGCTGTGTGCTATAAGAAGCTGTACACCCATGTGACATCACATGGCCAGGGATATAATGAGCCGTGCACCTGTGTGACATCACATGACCAGGAATATAAATAGCCGTGCACCTGTGTGACATCGCATGACTAGGGATATAACTAGCCGTGCACCTCTGTTACATCACATGGCCAGGGATATAACGAGCCGTGCACTTGTTTGACATCACATGACCAGGGATATAAGGAGCCATGCACCTGTGTGACATTACATGGCCAGGGATATAACGAGCCGTGCACCTCTGTTACATCACATGGCCAGGGATATAACGGGCTCTGCACCTGTGTGACATCACATGGCCAGGGATATAACGAGCCGTGCACCTCTGTTACATCACATGGCCAGGGATATAACGGGCTCTGCACCTGTGTGACATTACATGACCAGGGATATAACGAGCTGTTCACCTGTGTGACATCACATGACCAGGGATATAACGAGCCGTGCACCTGTGTGACATCACATGACCAGGGATATAACGATCTGTTCTGTCCATTCTGTGAAGTGAGAAACACTTTAAACTATAAAGACTTTTATTATGAACAAATTCTTTCTTTGCCTCATTTTTTCAGGCCTGCCTTAAAACTTTTGCAACTTTCTATATATGGGAAATATAATGGATAGTGGAGGCAGCGAAAGCAGTTCCACTTCGGCCCATGTGTGGTCACAAATATTGATGGTAGGTAGGTGGTAGGTGGTCACAAATATGACAGATGGTAGGTAGGGCCCCTGATACTGATTAGGGCCCATGAGCTTCTGATTGGATGTTACAGGGTGAGTGTGAGGAAGCACTTATAGAACAATCCGGGCTCGGTAGAGATGTGGTCAATAAATATACAGTACAAAAATAAAATTACGCCTCAAATCTTTGTTGCTTGTCTTTTTTGTGTTTTCTTTCTATAAAAAAAAAGATCACAATGCACCTTGTTATACTCAATGAGTCAGTGTCGGCCTCGATCTGAACCTATAAAAAAGAAGGGTAGGGGCAGAATGAGGGATCGGTAGACGGGAGCTGTGTGATGTCATCCGGGGTATTAATCCAACCGGCTGCGTATTGGCCATGTTGACTCTGTAGGTCGTAGGTTGTAGTGTGGTTGTAAGAAGGGAGTCCTCTTGGGGTTAATCGTCCTTTTCTACAAAGACTTCTCCGTGCAGAATTTTTCTCCTTTGGCGCAGCATATGGAAATACAGCTGGGGAAACACTGACAGGAGAGAGAAAAGAAGAAGCTTTAGAAAAAAATAATTCAGTAAATAAAAAATAAATATTAATCATTTATATGTCTCAGTGAGAAAACTGATTTAAAAAAAAAAAAAACTACCGTAACTCCCCTTTAAATTTCAGAACTATTTGTCTCCATGGTAACAGACTACAAACACAATCTGTGTAGTCTGATCCTCCTGTGTATTTAGTGGTTTAGAAGGAGTTACGGGAGGATGTAAGTTCGGATCAAACAGTTTGCTTGTAGATTACTACAAAGAGACACATGGCTCTGCATTGATACTGTGCACACAATTACTAAAAAGTTTTTTCATTATTTAAAGATAATCTGCCATCGAAATCCATCCTGATAAACCAGGGACACTTACTCATAGATTCAGGTGCCATGATCGTGGTAATCTGCTTATATTTGTTATCCATGGGCTTCTTCCTTCTAAAATCAACTTTTATAATTATGCTAATGAGCCAGAAGGGCTCTGGGATGTTACTAGAGCCCCTCCGTGCTGAAGTTTATCAGGCTGTACACAGTACATGAGCACCTCCATGACCATCAGTGACAGATCAGTACCTAGCAGATGGATTCAGAAGGACTTACATGGAACATAAAAACACATGACAGCGATGAGAAAGTAGTAGTAGTCGAAGGAGACGTTGTATTTGTTTGGAAGTCTCAGCGAGTACATCCCAGTCTTCCTCACATACGGTAAAGCAGCATAAATTGTTAAGAGTTCACCAGCAACACCGAGAGGATACAGTACAATAAATAAGTTATACCTGTGGGAGGAAAGAAAAGCAAAAAAGAGGGTTAGAGAGAATGTAAGAAGGTAGTCAGGAAGCTCACTGCCAATCACTGTGTGTGGGTGGAGTAATCAGGACTCTCACTGCCAATCACTGTGTGTGGGTGGAGTAATCAGGACTCTCACTGCCAATCACTGTGTGTGGGCGGGGTAATCAGGACGCTCACTGTCTATCACTGTGTGTGGGTGGAGTAATCAGGACTCTCACTGTCAATCAATGTGTGTGGGCGGGGTAATCAGGACTCTCACTGTCTATCACTGTGTGTGGGTGGAGTTATTAGGACTCCCTGTTAATCACTGTGTGTCGGCGGGGTAATCAGGACTCTCACTTTCAATCACTGTATGAGGGAGCGGTAATCAGGACTCTCACTGTCAATCACTGTGTGTAGGCGGAGTAATCAGGACTCTCACTGTCAATCACTGTGTGGGCGGGGTAATCAGGACTCTCACTGTCAATCACTGTGTGTGGGCGGAGTATTGAGGACTCTCACTGTCAATCACTTTGTGTGGGTGGGGTAATCAGGACTCTCACTGTCAATCAATGTTTCTGGGCAGGGGAATTAGGACTCTCACTGTCAATCACTGTGTGTGGGAGGAGTAATCAGGACTCTCTCTGCCAATCACTGTGTGTGGGAGGGGTAATCAGGACTCTCACTGTCTCTCCTAGTAGTCCTTCCAGGATTTAGTTTTTTGTTCACAAATCCCTCCAACACATCCTGCTCTCAGATAGGACAGCAAAAATCACTTGATTCGCTTTACTACAATGGGTAACAGTTTGCACATTCTTTTATGTGTAAAACTGCTTGCACATGTATTTAAGAAGTGCCTATAGCTGCTCTTTACCCACTGCAAATTTTTGCACTTAAAGGGGCGTCCCAGTGCTCAGACCGTGAGACACATTTATCACACAGAGTCCGACAGATGTGTGTTGTGCGCCCCATGTTAAAGTGCACCAAAAAACAGTTTGTGCCCTCTGTTGGTGCAGTGCAGGGGGCGCCAGATTCATGAAGAATGTGCACCAGAAATCCTGAATCTGGCGCCCCCTGCACACTACACAGGTATGCACATAGTACACACTGCACTGCTCTTAGTAAATGTGGCCGCAATGTATACAGGGGATATTTATTTAAAAAAAAAAAAAAAAAAGAACAAGCTTCTAAAAAAATTTACATCACTTTTAAGTGAAAGAACGAAATTGTGTTGTATATTCCCTTTAAAGAGGACGTGGCCTCAGGAGAGCAGGAGGCAGGAATGTGCGGAGCCTTAAGCTTCGGAAAAGACAGCAATTCCCACGTAAAATCTATAATCATGTCAACTCCGATTGTAGCAGAAGGCACTGAAAACATCCTTCATTTCTCCTGCAGAGCCATTATGTGGACATTTCCCGGACCCCCCGATGGACTCGGCTTTACCTCACACTGAATGATAGAACAGATTTAGAATGTAGGTCAACATTTCTCTGCTTGCTTTATGTTACTGAAGAAAGATGGAAAACTCAGAAGCCGCATTATTATCAGCACCCACCCATAGGGGGCCATAAAGCTTCACTTAACTCCTTAAGAAATCTAGTAAAAAAAATTTTTGTATTTTCACTCATAACTGTAATTATATTACGGCTTGTGTTTTGCAGGGTCAGCAGTATTTTTCAATGGCATATGAAATATTAACAATATGCTTTTATTGGGTCAATATAAATCGATTTTTCCTATTTTACAATTTGATTTACAATTAACCTGTAATTAAAATTAAGGTTTTTTATTTTAGTGGCAGTGTTCACATATAACTTCTTTTTTTTTGCTGTCAATATAGCTGTAAGAGGGCTAGTTTTTTGCTAAATTGTAGCTTTTTATTAGTGTCCTGTTTAGATATATTTGAACCAGCATTTATACATTTATTTTTTGGGGAAAGAATTTGTTGTAATTTTTTTGCTCATACTCTTTAAAGGGTTTATCAGGTTATAAAAAGTTACTTATGGCCGGGCTGGGACGGGCTATTTAAAAATAATAAACATGTACTTACCTCCTCCGGAGCCGCCGATGTCCCGCGCCGGGGTCCGTTTGATCCGTGCCCCTGTTTGTTTACAAGGGCACAGAAGCCGCGCACAGGGAGCTTCCGGTCCGCGATGTGGACGGCTCCTCCCATCAGTCCCTATCTCTCAGCGTTGTAAGCGCTGGCAGATGGTGGAAGCTCCCTGTGCGCCCCTGTAATCAAACCGGCACACAGATGAGACGGACCGCAGCAAGGGACATCAGCGGCGCCGGAGGAGGTAAGTATACCTTTATCATTTTTAAATAGCCCGCCCCAGCCCAGTAAATTTTTATACCCGTATAACCCCTTTAAAGGGGTAGTAGTTTAATGGGGTAAACCCTGTGACAGGTTCCCTTTAAGTTAGTGATGCTCCCTCCATTTGAAAAAAATAAATGAAAAATTTAAGTAAAACTAAGCTTTGGGACCCACAGCCATATAATAATTGTGGAACATCTATTCCCATTACTCTTTGCTGTGTCGTTCCTCAGTTACCCCTCATACAAATTTATAGCTGGGTGTTACCATTAAAGGGGATATCTTTTTTTATGAAATCTCACCCGATAACCTGTAATAAAATCTGCTCCAAAATGAGCAGAGAAGGGTCATATTTTGCTTGGGATGAGTCAAGCTCAGAGGATGCAGTGTCACCTTAGACACCCCTGTCTTTGGCTCTACATTTAGTTCTATATCTTTGGTGCTTTTGGTATCATATTAAAGATAAGAATCTTATCTTTCAGTTTGTATCATGTTTTACAGAACTGGAGATACAGGAAGTTAAAGACATTGGGGCACATTTACTAAGGGTCCACGGACCGCGATTCCGTCGGGTTTTTGTGAATATTTCTGTTTTGCACCGAATTGCCCCGGGTTTTTGGCGCACACGATCGGATTGTGGTGCATTGGCGCCGGCTTGCACGCGTCAGAAATCGGGGGCGTGGCCGTCGGACAACCCTACGGATTCGGAAAAACCGCGGTATTTACAAAAACTAAATGTGTTGCAAGATCACGCATTCACATGCACCGGGAAGAAGAAGGTGAACTCCGGCGGACCTCGGCGCGGATGCAAAGCCAGCAGAAAATTGGACACACAACGTAGTGAATCGCGCCAGACCCGAATCCTCGTCAGACAACGCACCGCTGGATCGCAACAGGACCGGGTAAGTAAATTGTGCCCCATTGTTGGAAATTTTAGCTGCACATAAAAATCGACTTCTCGTCTATTTTTTTAACTGCATGTATCTCCGGCTCTGTTAAACCTGATCCAATGGATGGTAGATTTCCTTTAACAGGTTGGGCATAAGAACCTAATATGGCTTACCCATAATATACACACTACTAGTTTTTCAGGAGCAGATAGAGGCGAATGACCCCCTGTGCAGCAGGACTCAGGACTTCCTGTGATGTTCTGTGTCCTGCTGACTTCTGGTGGATGGAGGAGGCCGGGCAGTCATTACATCCTCCCCTCCAACCACTGATTTTGATTGTAGATTCCCTTTAATGGGGTAAAATCTGGTGACAGGTTCCCTTTAAGTCAAAAAGATTTTGGAACCGTTGCTTCAGGGAATACTATTATCCGCTGAGATGTCGGACAGGGGGACTGCGCCTCCAATCATCCGTCATGTAGTGGAAATGGGGCCTAGATTTGCAGGTAAAGCCTCAATTTACCAGTTTGGCCTCTGTTGTTGGGCAGAATTTTCTTGTATGTGCAGTTTTTGCACTGTGAAAACTCCGCCTAAAATATTTTATGTAAAACATACAAAAAAATCTCCAGGCTTCTAGTTGGAAGGAGGCCTAATTAATTTATAAATACAGCGCGATGCAATCTGGAGCGATGGGGGAACGAGTGACAAATATGGCAGCGCAGGACTGTGCGATTCCTTCAATCTGTCCTCTACTAATCAGATGACAGCAGAACCACCACCAGAACTTTGCGAGCCCGTCAGTCATACGTGAGCCGCGCACACTGCCCCCACCTGGCCCATTTTATGAAGTACGGCAAGATATTCAGAAGATTAAACGTGTAGTAGGAATATCGAGTGATCTCCGTCACCGTCCACACCACAAGGAAAAGAAGGACGCTCTCCTCATTCTGGATCTGGGAAAGGAGGAGAAATATGTTATCTGTAGGAGATGGAGCCGTATATACATCACATAGAACAATCACAAATCAGAACAAAAGATTTTATGGACTATGTACATTCTTTAGGTCACTCATAGAAAGTACAGTAATAACCCTTCATCAGGATGATACTGTTTGAAGGGGTTGTCCACTTATATAAAATTTTAACTGGGTAAATAAAAGTCCCTAATAGTGTCTACCCATATTATTGGGCAGCGCAGTGGCTCAGTGGTTAGCACTATAACCTTGCAGCGCTGGGGTCCTGGGTTCAAGTCCCAATTCAGGTCAACATCTGCAAAGAGTTTGTATGTTCTCTCAGTGTTTGCGTGGTTTATTTAATTTTTACCAATCGGTTGTAATGGTTATCATCCCCTGTTACAAAGGTTCTGGTTGGATAGTTTATATATGGGGTGGAAAGTTCTGTGTCTTTTGTGTGGTCCTTTCTGTGAGTGCTGAGGAATAGCAAGGCCTGCGTGTATACCAGGCCTGCTGCCGGTGCTGTAGGTTTCTACCTCCAAGAACCTGCATAAACCCTGCTGCTGAAGCAGCCCCTCATCTCCAGCCTGAAGCTTCCTATCCCAGACTTTGATCAACCTCTGCCGACCACCATCCAACCAGCCACCTCTGCCGACCACCATCATATACAGGATAGGAGTAGTAGTACTGTGCTGTGACCATATATGCAGTATAGGAGTAGAAGTACTGTGCTGTGCCCATATATACAGGATAGGAGTAGTAGTACTGTGCTGTGCCCATATATACAGGATAGGAGTAGTAGTACTGTTCCTATATATACAGGATAGGAGTAGAAGTACTGTGCTGTGCCCATATATACAGGATAGGAGTAGTAGTACTGTGCAGTGTCCATATATACAGGATAGGAGTAGTAGTACTGTGACCATATATGCAGGATAGGAGTAGTAGTACTGTGCTGTGACCATATATACATGATAGGAGTAGTAGTACTGTGCTGTGACCATATATGCAGGATAGGAGTAGTACTGTGCAGTGCCCATGTATTCAGGATAAGAGGAGGATGGGAGTAGTAGTACTGTGCTGTGCTCATATGTACAGGATACACTATTATAGTCACTACACTCAGTTCTTTCTGAAGTTGAAGTTGTTACTTACAGGGGGTCCCCCTGATGCTGTAGGTCCTGGTGAAGCTGCACCCCTTGGCTTATGGTGAAACTATTGGTGATTCCAGTTCTGTAATGTAAGATGCATCATCCCTGACCCTGTCCCTGACATCAAGTCTGCATTAGGTGCTGGTTCCAGACATGGCACATGCACCTATAGCAGTGGTGGCGAACCTATGGCACTGGTGCCAGAGGTGGCACTCCGAGCTCTCTATATGGGCACCCGTGCCATCACCCCACCGCAGAAATCAGCAGACAGGACTCAAGGCCTCTTGCAGTCCCAGGCAGCCCAGACCCTAGAAGGAAGCTACAATGATAATCCAAACTTCTTCTCCTTCTTTCTACTGTATTGGTGTCCTCAGGTGCCTATACAATTTAAACCTGTGACAGAGCAGGGAGTAATAAGTTACTGCTTAAATTGTCATGTTGGCATTTTACGACATAAAAGTGGGTTTTGTTTGTAGTTTGGGCACTCCGTGTCTAAAAGGTTCGCCATCACTGACCTATAGGGTCCACACATGTCCAAAACTCATGCAAGTTTAGGACAAGTCCACCTTCTATATTTTCTCATTGTTAATGTCATTGCAGAAATAACCAAATAAAATATCGCCATTTGTAGCCCCCCAATAAATTGTATTGCGCCATACACAGTGTAGTGGCCAGGTAAAGGTACTGCAGCTTTAATACCATACAGTTTTATTACACTACAGCTCTGGCAAACAGCTAAAAGTCTCTAAAGATCAGATCACCGCCGGACAGATGTAATGACTTTTCCTTAAAGGAAATCTCCCATCAGAATCCATCATAATAAACCAGGGACATTACTCGTAGACCCAGGCACCGGGACTGTGGTAATCTTCTAATATTTGTTATCTATGGCCTTCTTCAACTTTTAAAATTATGTTTATGAGCCAGAAGGATCCTGGGGTGCATTACCAGAGATCCTCCATCCTCTGGCTTCAAAGGCTGTTACACTGTCTCCATAAGCACTTCAAGCACTCTATCCCTGCCTCTGCTAACTGTAATCTCAAACAGTGGGAGGGGGAAGTGCTCCTAAGGACTGCCTCATTAGCATAATTATAAAAGTTGATTTCAGAAGGGAGGAGGCCATAAATACCAAATATAAGAAGATTCCCACAGTCCCGGTGCCTGGATATATGAGTAATGTCCCTGGTTTATCAGGATGGATTTTGATGGTAGATTCTTACAAAATTTGCTCGTAGACATTGATGACCTCAGTTGGTTGTATCATCTGGGGCTTGTAGGGTGACAACAAAGAAACTAGAATGAATGATGTCTGAGGACACAGGATCTGGGCTCCAGTCCAAGATGCAGGTCATAGTGTTCTGGAGGATGCGAAGGCTTGGACATAATGTTTGTCTTCAGCTTCCAGTGAGATTATATCATGCTATGAAGTCACCCAGACCATGCACAACTACCCGTCACACTATGCCCTAATATTTCTTATCCACGCCCTCCTTTCTTCTAAAACCAACTTTTAAAATTATAAAAATGATCCAGAAGGGCTCAGAGGGGTGTTACCCGAGCCCCAGGCTGTTGCACTGTGAAAGAGCACTTCCCCCTCCCACTTTGTGAGATGACATCAGGCAGAGGGAGACAGGAAGTGTTTACAGAGCAAGGGGGAGGGGGAGACAGTGTAACAGACTATGAAGCTGCTGCTTGGCGGGGCTCTGGTAACGACCACGGAGCCTTTCTTGGTCATTGGTAGTACTCCCAGTACTACTTGTAATTGTAAAAGTTGATTTTAGAAGGAAGGAGGCCATGGATAACAAATATAAGAAGATTCCCACAGTCCCGGTACCTGGATCTATGAGTAATGTCCCAGGTTTATCAGGATGGATTTTGATTTCCTCTAATGCCTACAAACAGAACCAGAACCAAGCTGGGAAAGGGGGAGGGGCTTGAGTCTTCTTTGTTTCAGTTTAAGGACCTTTGGAGGGCTCTTGTACATGTGTGATTTCAGGTCTGGATGTCTCTTTCTTCATTATCTCTACAGGGCAGTATCAAACTTGATGGGTGGTTTGGGCCCAAGCCGCCCCATATTATTATAATCCACTGCTGTGTGGATTAGATGATTATAATAATAATATTAATAATAAATAATAATTCCTTTATATAGCGCACGCAGATTACATTTTCGTAGCTGTAGGCCATTGAGTAGTTGGCAGCTTTGTATAGATTAATACAGGGGGTCCCTGACTTAAGAACACCCGACTTACAAATGACCCCAAATTGTAAACGGACCTCTGGATGTTGGTAATTACTGTACTTTAGCCCCAGGCTACAATGATCAGCTGTAACAGTTATCACAGGTGTCTGTAATGAAGCTTTAGTGTTAATCCTGATTCTTATGACAATCCAACATTTTAAAAATCCAATTGTCACAGTGACCAAAAATAATTTGGCTGGGGTTACAATGATAAAATATACAGTTCCGACTTACATACAAATTCAACTTAAGAACAAACCTACAGAAACTATCTTGTACATAAACCGGGGACTGCCTGTATGTAACATAGACATAAATATCAGGGTTTTTTATGTGTCCATGTATTTTTATTGCCCCCACCATACAGTGAAGACTTTTCTGTACCTACTTACACTAAATGGCCTGACTTCTCTATCCTAGAATGGAGGAAGAAGAACTGAAAATGTGCCCAGTGCTAAATATATCCCTTTGATCGCTGCGCTACTTAGACATAATGTTTGTCTAGGAAATTTCCCAGTAATTGAACATTTTTGGTTGGAGGAACTGATCCACGGATTCCCCTGATACTTGTGTGTGTGACGGCACCATCCTGCGCTGCCTACCAGAGGAATCCCTGCCCCGGCCTCGGATGCCTCGACTTCACCTTCAAGGACCTCAAACTCAAAATAAACCTTTGGCCGGTCCATCTGTGCTGTTTACTTTGCATAATGTCGGCCGGCCTGGGAATAATAATCCTGTATACTGAGTAGACTATATGGGATAGGTCCTGCTCCTGTACTTTTAGATTTTGGCAAGAAATAAATAGCCTGTCTGGCCATGTCAGCTTTGGTTGAATGGCGTTTTTGCGAAATATGACATAGACAAGCCAAGTTTTGGTGCATCTCTAGCAGAAGGGAAGACCAGTGCTGGATTATAATATAGGTCAGTTTAGGCGGTGGCCTGGGACCCAAGCCTTCTAGGGGGCCCATGGCCACCCAACAAATGTTAGACTGAGAATGACCATCACCCATGAAATCTTCCTACATCTGTTCCTGCTCTCAATACACACGGACATAAGACCCATTTCAGGACCTTTGAAGGTCCACCAAAGATCCTTAAACCACAGATTGAAAGCAGCAGAATGAACACAATCTACATTCGCCAAGAAGCTGATTCTAGGAGCAGATGTAGGAAGTGATCCCATACTTGAAGGAGCTATAATATTCCTACAGTCCAGAGCCCACGGTAGTCTTAATCCAGGGGAAGTCCTCTTATGCCCAAATAAGAAGAGCTGTATTGGCTGAATGGTTCAAAATATAATCACTGCAAAATAGAAACATCTAAAAACTTTTATTTACCGTATTTATAAAAAAAATATCTTTCTTGCAGAACTCATCGACGAGATATGTCACTGAATTAGTATACTGAAAAAATGAGGAACAATAAAAGACCCACATAACAAAAACCACTCACAAACACAGAACACCAAATCGACTCTAAGGTCAGCAAAGATAAGGAGCCGCAAAATAGATTCAACTTTATCTCATCGCAAAGCAATATTACATGGGACAAGATGCACAATTCCAGGATCCAATAAATAATCTAGAATAAAGTTTCAATAATTATACATGAAGTTGTTAAACAATTGTAGTAATGGAACAGGGTGGGAGAAGGGACAAACAAAAGAGGAAGAGACAACAGGACAGGAAGTGACATCTACTGCTGGGTCCCACCCCTCTCACAGCACCACCCTATACAGTATATACTATGTCCTCTCACAGCACCACCCTATATAGTATATACTATGTGCTTTCATTATATTACACTATACACCACTTATTCTCTCCCCTTAATGAGAACCCGTCATGCAAGATAACCCCCTAAACTAAATATATTTTCATAAACTGTCATTAGAGAGCATTGCCTCTATCCCTTCATTGTCCCTCTACATGCCTGCAAACCTAAGCAATGAGGTCCTAAAGCTGTATGCAAATGACCTGTGAAATGTCCAATGAAGCATTAGCATATTCAAGCTGTCCACTCTATTCATGAGTGGGAGGCACAGCCACACCCCCAGTGCATGACTGACAGCCTGTATAATGATGTGAGGCTGTATAATGATGTGCTTCCTGGTGCTGGTGGCCACGCCCCCTGCAGCCTGTGTGTGCATGTGTGTGTGTTTAGGAGAGATACAACAGCTCCAGGCAGCCATGTTACAGCAGAACCTGTCAGATTCATGTGTAGCTGATGTCTGTGTCTCTCACCTGTATATTAGGAGGATGCAGCATGTCAGCAGATGCAGCACACACACTAGCCATGCTTTACTATACATTACACACAGACATGAGCAGGGGGAGGAGAGGGGAGGGGTAACAGGGGTGACATCACTGCCTCTGACCATGTGACCAGTCTCATTTACATGATAAAGAGTAGATGATTTTACAATGAATAATGTATGAAATAACTAGATAAAGGCTGTGATGGATCCTTGTGAGCTGCTCCAACAGGTAGAGGTGACAGGACAAGTGACACAGACCTGATGACAGGTGTCCTTTAAAGGGAACCTACCACCACGAATCGGGTGGTAGTCGGATCAATAGGACGTGAGGATAGCCCTTTAAAGGGCTAATTCTCACGTCCCTGCACTTTTTCGGTAACTTTTAGGCAACTGCGCAGATGGCAGGTTCGTCGGACGAGGGCGCGCAGAAGATTGTGGGTAGGAGGAGTAAAGAGGCTACTGGAGAGTGGAGTAGCCGCGCCGTGTAGCCTCAGCTGCATATAACAAAGTTTACATATACTGATAATAAAAGTTACCAAAAAGTGTGGGGGACATGAGGATTAGCCCTTAAAATGATCCGACTACCACCCAATCTACCTTTATAGGTAGATTTGTGGTGCTAGGTTCCCTTTAAAGCGTTATTTGTCCTACTTTACCAAAGTCATGCCCCCCTTTGCTTATTGTTCCAGGGGTGTCTTCATGCTAGTTGTGTGTCTCTGGTTATAGCACACAATTCAGCTGACCATCAGCTTTACACTTGGCTCTCATGGTGAGAAGAGCCAAGCTGAAGGGTTAGGAACCCTTATTTAGGTATCTTGCCCATTTATCATAATGACCATTGAAGATCTATGTTCACAGAAGACCACTGTCGACACAATGACATCTTAGAAGACACTTAAAGTTTGCTTTGACCCATGTATTCAAAAACGTCTTTGACATCAAAACACACACCATAAAATGAACATCAAAATCATCTTGGTCCGTAGACCAAAGAAGCAAAGTTGTATGAAACACAAATCAGTCAAAGAGTCATCACATAGTCATCTTGGAAGCACCAACCAGACCATTGTCACCAAGGCCTATCCAAAGAAATGTCAAAAATGAATGAAAATCCTTATATCCTGTTATCAGAGGATAGTAATCTCATGAGTAATAGCTTTCTATATTACCATATGAGAGTTTGGTTCTTTGAGCCAAAGAGATGAGATGCTTCTGAAGGCCCACCCAACATCCATTCAGAAGATATGATGATGTTAGTTAGTTCAGTTGCATCATATTCTTTATTTTCACCATTGTGCACACCGGATATAGTCTCAGTAGAGTCTAATAAGTAATTTGTGATAGTCCCATCACTAATCGATCACAGTGAGAAGTCATTGATCCCAAGAGCAGCTTCTACGGGGGGTTGTCTTTTGTTGGACCTCTGGCGGAATTTGGGTGGGTCAGCGTTTAGGGAAGTATAGACACAGAGGGAGGGGCGGGCGGCCGGAGTTTGGGCGGGTGGGGCGGCCTTTGGGCAGGCAGGATGGCCTTGGGGTGGGCGGAGTTTGGTCTGGCCGTGTGGCGGGCGGAGAAGCAAAGACACAGAGAGAGGGGCCCGCACAACGGGCCCGGGCGCGTTCCGCAATTGTTACGCAACTGGTGGTGGGTCAGTCTGAGCTCAGAGTTTGTGGATTATTCCAGGCTGAATAAATGACACTAAGTATGTCCTTCCTAGAAGACCAATATAGGTCACGTTTACGAGATTGTTACAATGTATCTCCCAATGTAAGATCTAGATAAATATAAAACCTGATATTGGTCAGATGGTCTCTTCCCCAGGAAGCAGAATGTAAAGCCGCCTCTTATTTTAGCATAAATACACTGCGAGCATAGATACAACTGTGTGGAGTTGAGGGATACATGCTTCTATTACAGTGAAATGTGCCGAGGGAAGCACTTTCCCCGCCTACTGGCTTCTCAGGCTATACTTAACCTCACGGACCGGCAGTAGGTTGACGCAGCTGCTGTAATGAACCGTATTAGGAAATGCAACTCGGGTGAGCAGCAAACAAACTGCTGTCCGTTCACCATTACTTTCTTTTCCTTTAATTTCACCCAAAAATTACTTTGTTTACTAAACTTTCTAAGTCAAAATCAAACTTTTTGGAGATGCATGCTTCTGGTTGTCCCTTCTCTCACCCCTGTGATTATATAACATGTGTTACTATCATTTCATAGGACACCTATCCGTCCTTCCCTATAGGCTCTTAAAGGAAACTTACGATAATTGAATTGGAGACTTCATACAATGCAATTTTGGATTTCATATCAGAACACAGAGTAGATCCATCAGATCTTATCTCCTCTATGAAGGACTAATGGGTGGTGGTACATACCCCGCAGTCATGGCAATGTTGTAAAAGGTGAGCCATACCGTGGCCACAGCTCCGATGGGCTTTTTCCTGGAGTTTTCCTTCTCTTCTACAGATCCCTCGTCCTCACTTGATGCCATGGCTGCACAGGCACGGGCTGCGGGGTCAGGCTGCAGTTTGAGGCGAGGCTGACAGCTGGGACTGACAAATCTCACATTCAGTGGCACTCGGACCCTCCAATAATAGAGCACAAGGGAGGAGCGATGACTTTGTCTTGTTCTTCTCAAAGGTCTATCAGTTTGATAATTAGACATATATTTTTTTAGTTTCGAAGATGTTGGCACTGGCACAGTGGTTACGTTTCTCAAACTGGGCATCGGTAATAAGAAAAATTTGAATGATCCATATATCAGGATTTGCTATACACAAGACCAATTTTAGTTTCTAGTGGTGTCATGTACTGGGAAGCTGGAAAAAAATTGACAAAAAACATAGTTGCGTAATATTCTGATGGGCTTAATTTTTACGTCTTTCATTGGGCGTTGTAGACTTCACGCCTCCTATATTCTTCGGATCAGTACGATCGCAGAGATTCCAAATTTATATGGTTTAGTTATGTCTTCACCTTCACTGACTCCTGTAATGCTGGGATGGTTTTTTTGCATATGCTGGCTGTACACATTGGGGCACATTTACTTACCCGGTCACTGGAGCTCACGTAAATGTGTTGTCCGACAATAATGCATTGTGCGCCTGATATCCTGCACGTGTCGCTTCCCCGCTCAGGTCCGCCGGAGTTCACCTTCTTCTTCCTGGTGCATGTAAGTGCTTGATCTTGCGACACAAGTTGAATCTTAAATCCCGCGCTTAGTGCGAATCAGTTGGATCGTCCAGCGGCACGACCCCCTATTTCTGTTGCATGAAAGCAGCGCATCTGTGCCACAATCCGATCACGTGCAACACAATCCCAGCGCAGACCCCTGTTATATACCTGTGAAACCTGCGCAAATCCCGAAAGCCATGAACAGTCCGATGAAAGTGCGATCCATGACCCTTAGTAAATAAACCCCATTGACATTTACTGGCATAGTTTTTGCTTCCGTCTGACCAGTGTATGACGTCTACTGTGAAAAAGACAGCGGATGCAGCTTATTGCATCCCGGAGCCCCGGCTGCTGAGCGAATACGTCCATATAAGGACAGTGACATCACTGGGGAAACACCCCATACACCAACAGCAGCCAATTACTATGTGCTGCCGTTGTTCACTCCTGAACCCACACATTCAGGTTAGAGGAGGGGTCCCCAGGCCTATCCCCCTCTATGATTAATCGCCTTGCCATACACGGAAGGACATGTCAGGAATCCGCCCAATGGGGTGCTGCTGGGACAGGGATTTAAAAGGGGTTTTCGGTGCACGCGATCGCATTTCGACAGAAACCGGCGGCGGGCCTTCGGACAATCTGACAGATTCGGACAAACCGCAGGATTTAACTTCAAAATTGTGCCGCAAGCCAAGCACTTACATGCATCGGGAAGAAGAAGGTGAACTCCGGCGGACCTGAGTGGGGAGGCGACACATGCAGGATATCGGGCGCACGATCTTAGTGAATCGCGGCACAGTGCATTCTGGACGGACAATGGACTTTCAGGAACTCCGAGGGACCGGGTAAGTAAATGTGCCCCAATGTGTCCTACAACATAAACCACAAAAAGAGATGTGAACCCAGGCTAACTTTTTCCATACTTGTGTGCACGGAGCTGTGTAAGGTGTCATTATTTGTGGGATTGGATTGCGTTTCCATTTTGAAAACTGTACAACTGTTTGATCAATTTTTATTCCAATTTTTATTGGAGGCAAATTGGCACAAAGTCGCGATTTGGGCATTCATTTTCTGCTATGAAGTTCGTCACAGGGAGCAATTGTTTTTATATTTTAAGAGCTTGGGAATTTTGAGGATCATTAATATGTTTATGATTTTCCTTTTGTTATTTATTTTTATCTGTGTCCTAGGGAAAGGGAGGTGATATTCATTTAGATTTTTTTTTCATATATTTGAAAACTCTTTTTTTTATATTTATTATTGTATGAGTGAGTGATCAAGACTGATATAATGATAAATATACTATTATTTCAGCCCTGAATACTCACTCACTCATACAATTTATTGCTATCCAACTGTCTCAGACAGACTATAATATAGAATTCCTAATGACCTCCATGAGAGCCTTTAACAACATCACGGACGGCGCCGAATGGCATTTAAAGATGGCAGCACCCAGGAGCAGATCAGTTGGGTGCTGTAGTTGAACCCGACCACAGGTCTGCTCCTGGGTGACGCCCTTTGTGAGGTCATTAACCCCTTAAGGAAGCAGCCATTTTGTAGCTTAAGGCTCAGCCGGATTTTTTGGATTCTGACTTGCGTCTCTTTATACGGTTATAACTTTTGAACACTGTTACTTATCAAAGCGATTCTGAGATTGTTTTTTCCCCACATGTTGTACTTCATTTTAGTGGTAAATTTTGGCAGATAAGTTTTGCGTTTATTTACAAAAAAAAGAAAATATGATAAATTTTTGGAAAAATTTGCCATTTTCGAAATTCAAAATCATTGCTTTTTCACGCAGATAGATTTACTACCTAAATAACTTGCTGAATAACATTTCCCATTTGTCTACTTTACATTTTCATAATTTCTGAAATGTTTGGATAATTTATTTTGATGTCACGCGGCTTGCAAATAGAATATCGCTTTTCCGGATTTTCAGAATTGACTATTTTGGGGATAAATACAGTTTTGAATGAAATTTTACATATTTAGCATCAAAACCCCCGTATATAACCAACCCATTTTCAAATCTGCACCCCTCAAGCTATCAGAAACAGCATTTACAAAGATTGTTAACCCCTTGAGATCTTCATAGTAATTGAATCAAAATGGAGGTGAAATTTAGAATGGTCATATTGTTCCCTTATACGTTCATTTAGCCCTAAAATTTACACATTTCCAAAAGATAAAAAGAGAAAACCCACCATACAATTTGTTCTGCAATTTCTCCTGAGTACAAAGACCCCCACATGTGGCTGTGACTTGTGTTATGGGTGCACAGCGAGGCGCAGAAGGCAAGGAGGGCCCTGCAGCTGCCAGGATTTTAGTTTCCTCATTGGCCCCTTTTGAAGGCTATAAAATTTTCGCTTTTTCGTTATTGGGGCCATGTGATGCCATTTTTTTTGCGGGATGAGATGCTTTTTCCAGTGTTACCATTTTGGGGTTTGTATCACCTATTGTTGAAAATTTAGGAACTTTTTTTGAGGACATGAGTAGAAAAGCATCAATTCTGTACTGGATTTTTTACTTTTTTTTTTTTTTTGGTGTTCACCGTATAGACTAATAATCCTGTTATCTTTATTCTATGGGTTGATACGATTACGGGGATACCAGACATGAATATATTTTCTTACGTTTTACTAAATTTGTCAAACAAAACCCTAATGTGGGGAAAAATCTATCATTTATGTATTGCCGTCTTCCAAGTGGCATAACATTGTTACTTTTTTGGCTACGGAGCTGGTTGATGGCTTGTTTTTTGCGGGACATGTTGTACTTTGCACCAGTATCATGTCGGTGTACATATGGTTTTTTGATCACATTTTATAGCATTTTTTGTGGGATTGAAAAGGTAAAAATCATAATTTTTGGAGGGTTTATGACAGTTTTTTTTTTACGGCGTTTATCGTGGGGGTTCAATAATGATTTACTTTTATTCTACGGGTTGTTACGGACGCGGTGATACTATATATGTGGGTTTTGTGTTATGATTTTGACTTTTTTTTGAGTTATATGTCTCTTTATATGTTTTGGGGCTTTTGGGCATTTTTAGTGATTTATTACTTTATTTTTTTATTGAATAACTTTTTTTTTTTTACTTTTTCACTTTTATACCATGGGACATGAACAAGCAATCATCTGATTGCTTGTTCATGATAATATTCTGCAATACTCATGTATTGCAGGATATTAGCAGTGTCAGCCTATACACTTGCATAGGCTGCCACTGTGCCAGTAAGATGACGTCACAGACGCCATCTTACTGACAGTTCTTGCAGGTAACTCTGGGGTCCAGATCGGACCCCAGAGTTACTATAGCAACGATCGGCGCACCCCGAAAACGGTTCGGGGGGGGGGGGGCGATCGTGGGGGAAAGACCCCCCAGCTGCATGTTAGATGCCGCGGTCGCGCTGACCGCTGCATTTAACGGGTTAAGCACCCGCGATCGGAGACAACTCCGATCGCGGGTGTTACACTGGGGTGCCGGCTATCAGTCACAGCCGGCACCCCGTGTTTCCCGATGCCGGTTCAGCTCAGATCTTGAGCCGAACCGGCATCAGCTCAGCGTCTGATATATCGGACGCTGAGCGTTAACGGGTTAAAGGGGTTTTCCCACAAAAACAAGTTAGGCCCTTTCCACGGGATAGGACCTAACTTGCTGATCAGTGGGGGCCTCAGTGTTGAGACCCCCACAGATGGCGAAAAACAAGGGGTCCGACCAACCCCTCACCGCTTCTCATGGAGCAGACGGCCGTGCATAACTGTGCAGTTCCATTAATCTCTATGGAGCTGACGGAGATCGGTGAGCACTGTGCTCGGCAATTTCCACCAGCTACATAGAGATTAATGGAGCAGAAGGGTCATGTGCAGTCATCTGCTCAATTAGTCTGAGGACAGCTAGGGGTCATCGGACCCCTCGTTTACGAGATCTGTGGGGGTCTTAACACTGATAGGGCCTAACTTGTCTTTGTGGGAAAACCCCTTTAAAAGTTCTCATAGATTAACTCCCACAATTGGTGCCAGCAGCAATCACTGCAGTTCACGGCAGATGACCGGCCAATAATGGATCCAGTCCGTGAACCCTCTCCATACACCCCTTCATGACCGGGCAATGTGTATTTAAGTTGGGCAGTCGTGTTAAATGTACCCATAGAGGATGCTGGAAGCTTTGGAATTTGGGAAGAGGCCACTTTTTTTTTCTTTTCCATTGCCTGTCGCTGGTAGAGGGTTTGTTTTTGGAGAGACAGTGGTGGTGTCCATTTTGGATCACTTATTGACTGAATATATTGCTCCAGTGAATTAGTACAAAGCCAAAGAAAATTGGAAATAAACTGACATGCGCTGCTACAGGTTGTAAGATCCACACTGTGGGGAGAAGTTATGACAGGTTTACAAGATATAGAAAAGTCATTGAGTGCATTGTGTGCAGCTGAGGGAGTATCAGGGCTGGAGCATGATGTGCCCAGTCATTATAAATTCCCAGGGTGAGATCATTATGCATTAGGAATGCACCTGTATCTCCCGGGCCGCCAGAAAATCAGCACAGACTATCGCGAATAACTCGTATTTGCACCCGTATTTACTGGATACAGATGCCGGAATATTAGTGAAGACCGGCATTCTCGTAGATTTCAGTTACTGTATTATGCAGCAAATCCACAAGGAAAACCCATGCCCCTGACATACCTGGGCAAGAGCCCGGGGCCCAAAGATGCTGGGGGGAAAAGAGGGGCCCAGGAGCGCCTGGTAAGAGGGCTCTATATTATAAATCCATAGGTGGCTGTATATAATATAACTAGAATGGTAAATCTAGTGAAAGTCATTCTAGTAAAAATACAAGCAATGTTTTCTGAATTTGACCATGAGAGCAATATCCAGGGCAGCACGGTGGCTCAGTGGTTAGCATTACAGCCTTGCAGCGCTGGGGTCCTGGGTTCAATTCCCAGGGTCAACATCTGCAAAGAGTTATTTCCATGTTTGCGTGGGTTTCCTCTGGGTCCTCCCACACTCCATAACATACTGGTAGGTTGATTAGATTGTGAGCCCCATTGGGGACAGGGACCGATTTGGCAAACACTGTGCAGCGCTTTGCCATATAAATAAAGGAATTATTATTATTACATCTGACAACTATGTGAGGTGCAAGAGGGGGGACTCATTAACCCTCCCACTTAATAGCGGATCTGCAGGGAGATGAGAAGACATGCAAACCAGCCATGTGCTTGTGTGATAGGGGTGAAAGGAGGAACAGCTGTCGACCCAGCACGTGTTGTCCTGACAGCTGCGGATGGTGTGCGGTCGTCTATAGCTGGAGAAGTCATACAAGTCATGGATGACTATTGGCCAAACCAAGGAAGAGACGAGGAACCACCCAATGTGTCTAGAAGAAGCTGTATTCCTTTCCTTTTTCCATGTAAAGAGCTGTGCGAGGGCTTGTTTTCTGTGTAACAAATTGCACTTTGTAGTGACGGTATGTAATATTTCATGCCATGTACTGGGAAGTGGGAAAAAAATTCCAAATGCAGAAATTTGGTGTAAAAACAAATTTTTTTTGTGGGTTTTCACTGTGTACCCCAAATGACCCGTCTCCTTTATTCATTTGGTCAGTTTGATCACATGGATACCAAGTTTTATTGTGTATTAATACCTTTAAAAAAAATTCAAACCTTCTCTAAAAAAAAAAAAAAAAAAAATTTCGCTTCAGACTTTTTGGCTCTATTTTTTTCGTTATGGGATTCAATGCCGGGAATAACCGTTATATTATATTTTGATAGATGGGACATTTTTGGACGCAGTGATACCCGACATGTTTATGATCTTTGCTGTTTGTTTTTATATCAGGTCTAGGGAAAGGTCATTTGAATTTTGACTTTTTTTTTTTTAATGGAATTTACCATTAGAAGTAGATGTGATGGTAGATTCCTCCTGCTGCCTCTGCCCTAGACTATAATGTAATAATCCTAGGTTCCAGGATTATAGTAGGTTTTCTTCAACTACTTTCAGACCCCCCCTAAGGTACTTTAACCCTAAGTTGACTGACTGATTCTACCATTTACTGCAATATAGCAATAAATATAGGGATTTAATGCATGAGTTTCCACGGGGAATGGAAACTAATCCCCTCTAAAACACTGATTTTACATTAAAGGAAACCTACCATTTGATTTGATGCAGTATGAAGCAAACATACCTTGAGAATGCTGTAGCTACACTGCTGCAGGATCATATCTTGGTTAATCCCAGTGCTGAGTGGTTTTGCTGATAAAACAATGATAATGAAGCTCTGTCACTTCTATGGCTCCTCCTTGTACATTAGTAATTCACTGCAGGAGAGGATGATGTAATCACTGGGTTGTGCCTGAAGGCAGAATAATCAATCGCTGCACCAACCCCCAGCTGCTGTATATGAGTGATCCAGCTCAGGTTGATTAGTCAAGTCCTGAATGTTATAATTGTTTTTTCAGAAAAAACACTCAGCTCAGGGATTAACCAAGATATGTTCCTACATCAGTGTAACTACAGCATTCTCAAGGTATGTTTGCTTCATACTGCATCAAATCAAGGCTCCATTAACACCTATGCAGGCCGGAGCCTCACAGGTTCATTTGTACAATTTTAAAAGCCATTTTTTGTAAAAACCAGGGCATAAGAAGATAAAAGAAGAGCAGATCCTGCCAGAGTGGGCACACACAGGTATGTCAGTGTGCTTGATTTACAATCCTTCATCCTGGTGGTAGATGTCCTTTAAGTACAGGTAGCATATGGTTTAAAAAGTGGAAAAGTCTAGCACAGACCTTATAAGTGATTTATTAGTGTAGAGTATTGCAGGCTATTTTCATTGTGTTTCAGAGAATAAAAGATCCCTATGCCACAGTCTGTAATAAAAACATTCTTAGTGTAGCTATGTCTCCACCAAGTGCTGACTATGACTGCTATGAGCCACTAGAGGTCAGCACAGGAGTCTCCGCTTCCCTAGTAATATGTGTAATAGGGAGCAGAAGATCAGCAGCAGTTTCTCTTTGCTTTATTTCGTGTGTATGTTATAAGGCAGTGATGGTGAACCTTTTAGAGACCGAGTGCCCAAACTGCAACCCAGACCCACTTATTTATTGCAAAGTGCCAACACAGCAGTTCTAGCATTAACTTATTAAAATCTTCTTACTCTGTTCTGCAGCTTTCAACGGTCCCGAGGACACCAATATCGTTGACAAAAGGAGAGAAAATTCAGATTGCCATTGGAGTTCCCTTTACAACCCACTAACCAGGAAGAATTGTGGAGCTAAGAGCAGGAGCTTCAATGGTGCCAATGCCAATGGTGCCATGTCCACACCTTCTCTTCCTGCAGTCTCAGGTAGACCCAGATGCTTCACTTTAAAATAAATTTGAGTGTGTCACGCCCTGGGCTACCTGAGCCTGCAGGAGGATCTCTTAAGTCCTGTCTGGTGAATTCTGTGCTGGGGCAACAGCCCGAGTGCCCACTGAGTGGACTCAGAGTGCCACCTCTGGCACCAGTGCCATAGGTTCGCCACCACTGTTATAAGGGGTGGGGTGGGGTTTCTTTGCAGTTTTTAAAATGTTATTGTTTTCTGTTTCAAGGAATTACGTTACCCATTTTGTTGTATGACATGGGACATTGCTGGATGAGTAGAGAACACAAGGAAGGAACCATGTGTTACTGAAGACGGTTCTGACACACACTTGCATTCATATGGCCATGTAGCTGTATGAGAGGTCCAACTCCTGCTGTACAAAACATTCCCCAAACCATGACACTTCCTCCACCACCTTTCACGGACTCTTTACACACTTTGGGTTCAGACTTTCCCCAGTTTGTCGACGATCATAACGTTTCCCCATCAAATCCAAATAAATGAAACTAGCTTCCATCACTTAAATGAACTGTGGAGCACATCTTCTCTGACCACACATCACACTTCTCAGCAAAGGGGAGTCCAGCGTTTTTGATTTTCTGTTTGTAGTGACGAAAAGGGGATTTTCAGTCCAAATTCTCTTACAAGTCCAGACACTATGAAGAGACAAACCCTTAGGCTACATTCACACTACCGTATGGGGGACGTATATACGGCCGATATACACTCACCGGCCACTTTATTAGGTACACCTGTCCAACTGCTTTTTTTGCCTATAGGTTCATTCATCTATATGTATATATATGTATGTGTTTATGTATATGTATATGTGTATGTATATATGTATATATATCGCGGCGCACACCCGGGAGCGCGGTGTCCTGTGCGGAGATCTGATGCTGAGCGGAGCCCGGAGGAGCAGGACACAGCAGAGAGCTTCCCCCGTGCGCACATCATGCCGCTCTTCACATCCAACCCCTTTGATCCTGATGTAGAAAAAGCTACAAGTGAACTCAACACGACTGAGGACTGGGGGCTTATCCTGGACCTATGTGATAAAGTTGGGCAGGCCCGTACGGGGCCTAAAGACTGTCTCCGGTCCATTATGAAGCAAGTGAACCATAAAGACCCCCACGTGGCGATGCAGGCACTTACCCTGCTCGGAGCTTGTGTATCAAACTGCGGGAAGATATTTCACTTGGAAAGAAAATAATAATTGAAATCCAGAGCTCTAAAGCTTGTGGTCCTTCACTCTGAAATGCTCCACCCTAAACTACTCCAAAGGCCCCCCCTTCTCCCCTGAGTGATAGCTGTAGTATTCAATATATTTAATTTCTTAGTTCTACCTAAAAGTTAAACTGAAAAAATAAAATGAGAGAGAATAGGATAGGATGTTCTTAGGAATTGGCTAAATTTGAAAAATTGAGGAGGCTGTACTGTATGTGACTGAAGAAAATACATATTGTAAAGTAAATTATTTGGCATTTACTAGGTACATTATGTAGAACAAAACAGTAACATATAGTATCCTCATTGAAATACCAGGAATTGTACATGCTGAAACCAGTAGTAGGTGCTACAATAGGACAAGCTCTGATTCCCTTGTCTGTAAATGAATCCTATAAGCAGCTTACATGATGTAGCCAGATGAATTGTCTCAGCTGCACCTAATCTGTCATGAGCTCCCTGCAGTCTGGATGGCGGTCATAGCTCTCTGCTGACGTGATCGCTATCACATCCTTAATCCTATTAAATTCCATATTCATCTCATGTGGTATTCATTGCTCCCATTCTTATAACAATTGTCTTAGAGTCCGTTAAGTTAAAAAAAATTCCTTCATCATAGCCAAAAATGGAACCTTCCTCATAAACAAAGGGACTTGTTATCTAAGCATTAGTCCCACTTTAAAAAAAAAATCAATTAGAGAGCAGCCACTTAGTTGAGAGGAGAACACAGACTCTGTGATATTTATGACCTCTTTATTTCTCAAAAACTGTCTTTACTGGCCCTAACAGAAACCTGCCTCACTCCATCTGACACTGCCTCCCCTGCTGCACTCCCTTATTTCATTCTCCACTTTATTCTTGCTTGCTGGCCCTGCAATAAACCTGGTGGAATAAACTTGCCTGCATATTTGATCCACCCTAAACAGTGGTCAATAACTGGCAGCCAAACAAATGACACACAGGGGAGGTCAATGATCCGAGTCACAACTAGATTGCAAGTAAAGTACAGAATATTTGAGGATGTGGCTAATGTCAAAATAACCAGAATAACACAGAATAGTAAGAGCATGGACACAGATCCAGCAAATGGATATGGTGCACAGGAAGCCTAAATGATAGAGGTCCAGGTGAGAGAGGCAGAGCTCTGAAGGTGTGTGGGCCTTAACTCCTCAGTTACTTCCTTTATTGGCTTCTCACAATGGTTCTCCACAGCTACAGCTGTTTCCTATTAAACATGTCTAACACTACTTTCCTCCCATGTGACCACAAATTACTCACTTTCTCTACTATTGTCATACAGGCACTAACTATTAATCTCACGTCTGTTAAACAGGATTACTTCATTAATCTTATATATTCCCTATCTCTCAACCCTGGTTAACTATTTCTACCTGAACTACCTAATCTGTCCTCCAGCATGGCCATCGACCTCTCTCGTCTCTGCTGAGGCCCTACTATCCCTGCAACCCATCGAGGATATCCATTGACCCTCCTGTTAAACTCACTTTTCTTCCCTTACTGATGACAGTCACTTTTCCTCCTTGTTGTCAATCTCACACTATCACTACTTGTTGCGCTTGAACCATTTCTATTGCATCTTACCTCCAACCTTACCAGCTGTGCTTATCCCAGCTCTAACTGCCCTCTTTAACCATTCACTATCCACTGATATCATACCTCTTCTTCACCTCACCCCTTCTCTGTTGGCATCCCACAAGGTTCTCTCCTAGGACCCCTACTCTCCTGGCCTGGCTCAAGAAATTTCATAGATTTCAATAACACTCCTATGCTGATGACACATAGATCTATATCTCTGTCCAACATATTATCTCTCTGCTAGCCATAATTCCAAAGCGTCAGCCATTTCCTTTTTTTTTGCTTTCTAAAACATGGGCAAAACAGAACTCATAATCATTCCTCCACCTAACGCATCCCTCCTGCCATACCTAACAGTCACAATTCATAGTTGCACTTATGGAGGAACTAACTGCCCTCTCCCCTGAGCAAAAGACCTGCTATATAACTACTTGGACACCTTGCCAATCATGCCAGGCTTCTTCGTCATATAACATGCACCCTTTTTAGAGTCCACCTAATCTCCCCTTCTATAGGCTTATTGTTTGTGGTTTATATGAAAAACCCAATAAAACCTTTGAATAAGGCATGGAACATGTACTGAAAATGGCCATACAAATAGGACATGTTGGTCAGGATGACACTTCATGTGGAATGATAATTAGTAACAATAAAATTGTCCACACTGCCATCTTTGTAAAATTATCTTTGAAAGCCATAAAACCAACATGAGTCAGAAGCAGTTCACAAACACATCTGAGACTTTATGATTCTGGATTGTTAGGTGTAGATGAGAGTTAGGTTTACATAATATCTGTATAAATGTAATCATACTGTATGTCCAGATATCGTGTCGCACTGCATGGAGAGGGCTCACAGGCCCACAGGACCACAGGATACGGACCACAGGATGCGGACCACCAGACACGAACTACGGGATGCGTCTGGAAACACACAGGGACACGGAGGCGACTGGAAACACACAGGAACACGGAAACATCTGGAAACACACACAGGAAACAGGACCTTGGGAAACACACAGGAACGGGACCTTGAGATACACACCGGAGGCTTTTACTTCAGTGGGAAGATTTGAAGATCCGGCAGGGAATGAAGGGAGCTGCCGGGTTAAATAGGAAACCAGGAAGTGACCAGTGCCAATGGGAATGACGCTGGCCCTTTAAGTTCAGGGAAGTGAGCGCGCCCCCCTAGCAGTGGGAACGGGGCACGGGTGTACCCACGACCCGTGACATATACGGCCTCAAACGGCGGGGAAATACGGGACTGGAGAAATCACACGTTTGTGTGAATGCATCCAGTTGTACATGATCAAGTGCTTCCCTCCAAGAGCAGTCATTCAGTCACAGTAGCCATACTGGTCAGGATCGGCGGGGTAGGTTTTGGAGCAGACTGGTATTCAGAAGCAGAACGGGATGAATGTATAAGGGGACTTTATTTATGTCTCCATTCACAACCCCATTATTCAAGGTCAAGAGACTGTGAGCATTTTAACCGGTTAAGGACCGGGCCATTTCCGTTTTTTTCATTTCCATTTTTCACTCCCCACCTTCAAAAATCTATAACTTTTTTATTTTTACACGTAAACTGTGTCATTGTGTGACGACTCATTTTTTGCGTAACTTTGCATAACAAATTGCACTTCATAGTGATTGCATTGATCTTTCATGCCATGTACTGGATAGCGGAAAAAAAATTCCAAATGCAGTGAAAATGGTGAAAAAACGCATTTGGTCGTTTCTTGTTGGGCTGGATATTACGGCTTTCACTTCACGCCCAAATGACGCATCTAATTTATTCTTTGGGTCGGTACAATTACAGGGATAAACCAAATTTGTATGGTTTTATAAGGTTTTTCATACATTTACAAAAATTAAACCTCAATAACAAAAATTTTTTTTATTTTGCCGTCATTCTTGTGCTTTATAACTTTCCATACTTCGTTTATTGGAGTTGAGGGTGGGGTCTATTCTGCGACTTTTGATGATGTTTTCAATGATATTATTTTTAGGACTGTACCCTTTGATCACTTTTTATGAATTTTTTATTTTTTTTTTAAATGGGCAAAAAGTGTCAGTTTGACTTTGGACCCGATTTTCCGTACGGGTTAACGAAGTGAAAAACCGTATATATTTTTATAGATCAGGCTTTCAGACGCGGCGATACCTAATGTGTTTATGATTTTACTGTTTATTTATATTTATATCAGTTCTAGGGAAAGGGGGGTGATTTGATTTTAGGTTTTTTATTATACTTTTTTTTTTGTACTTTTTTTTATATTTTTTTTGTACTATTTTTCAGACTCCCAGGGTACTTTAACCCAGGTTGTCTGAACGATCCTACCATAAATGCCATACTACAATATTGCAACCTAATGGGAGCTTCCGGCGGCGATCAGCAAGAACAACCCGCAATTGCACAGAGACTTACCGGCTATGGAGAGGGCTCGGCCCCGAAGCCCTCTCCGGCATCGGAACGCGACCACCGCCGTGAATACACGGCGGGCGGTCGCGAACCGGTTTTAAAGGAATAAGGCAGGACTTGGAAGACCGACGCTTTACTTTGAAAAGATCAGCATCCCCCTGAATAAGGACAATATAAGCAAGCACAAAACCACTATTAGATACCTCTAATCAGGGTGCACAGTCAGCACAATTTGCAGCAAACATTAAATATACAGATTAAAAAACTGGCCTAGATTTCTGCTTGCACAGGGGTTCCCACTCCCATTCTGTATTATTAAAAAATCATTATACATTCTTATTTCAGACTTTGACACACTTAAAAAATCATTAGTTTAATTATTTGCATCATAAACAATCTCCTACTACTCCCATTCTAGCCCTTTTATATAGTTCAAACAGACGCTAAAATGAGCCTCATCCTGCTACTCCATTACTTGTTGCTCTGTAGTGAACAGGCTAGAACAGAGGCAACCGGTTAAAACCTCATTTTGGTTACTCCATTGTAGCCTTTTCTGGGCTGAAACCAGCTAAATCTGAGATAAGACCTCATCCGGGTAACTCATTCTAGTTTCAACCAATCAGGAGCACCCACCTATGGTGGCTAGGACCCTGCTACAAGCTGTACAGCAGCCAGCTAAAGGACCTGTAATTATTAATCATCACATGACCTGACACTCCGACTTCTACAGGGTCAGCAGCCAGGGTAGACCTGGGGGAGGCATAACTAGACCTGTATTTATATTCTTGTATATGAACAGTATTCTTACGTGTGTTAGGATAGGATAGATTGTGCTGTGTGAGCTCACTGACAGGATTGGAGGCATGGCCTCTGACCCTGAGGAGGAGAGGATAGCTGGGCTGAAGATCATGGGAAAGCCCAGAGCCTGGACTATACGGCCTACATCTATGGAGGTCACAAGCAGCTGAGAAAGCTGAAATGGTGGCTGGTGAGCCAAGTGGAGTTTTTGGACTGAGCTCAAGTGTTTCCAAGAAGAGTGTATTTATTTGGAGATTCAATTAGCAGATTAAGACTGACCAAAAAGAAAAGTTGATAACTACATATGCAAGCCTGTACCAAAGTAGAAAATTGAGGAATAGAGAGCAGAGACGACCAGAGCTCATACGGTACAGAGGAAGGACTTATGGAGAAAAAGACATTGATTATCACACTGTGTATCATTCTGGAGGAGGAACCCTGGTACGTGTATCATATAGTGTGAAGAAGTAACTCAAGATGGACACTGCATGTGATCCTACAATCTAGGTTAACTCAGCAACTCTATGTGCACTGAATCTTGAAAAAAACTTGGCACTCCTGTGATACTTGATTTGCATATTTTATATAGTGAATCGCAATCCAAAATTAATGCAACGTTTCGGTCTTATAACATCAGACCTTCTTCAGGCTCCGAATTGCTGGGCTCACAGCCAACTACACAGTGGGGTCTCCCGCGCTCAGACATCTCCCAAGTCGCCACAACGGTCATAAACCTATTCACACCGACCGCAGCGCCCAATCCGTGCCGAAGAATGTCTGATGTTATAAGACCGAAACGTTGCATTAATTTTGGATTGCCGATTCACTATAATAAAATTGCAAATCAAGTATCACAGAGTGGCCAAGTTTTTTCAAGATTTATTGAGAGGTGTTTGCAGCCTACTTGTGCCACCCCATACCACAACATTAAGTGACGTGTACACTTCCACAATTTATTCTATGTGCACTGGTGCTGAGGAGAATGGCTCTCCTATGTGTGACTCTGAGATTTACCCTGTACAGACTTTGCTAGTGAGACCCTGCTCAATGCATGATTGAAAACGCCATTATCACAGCAAACCATCTATCAGAGACACTGTCCCAACCTTCAGCCTTCTCAGCTTCAGGGAGTGAGAGCAGATTGCATAGCTCCCAACCGTCCCATTTTGACGTGACAGTCCCGTTTTTCATACCTGCCCCGCGGCCCCGGATAGATAAGATAGGTCCCGATAAGCCCTGCATTGTCCCTGACCAACTGCTTGTGGTCCCACACATCGAGGCGAGAAACACGCGTGCAGGACTGCAGTTGGTAGTGTTTATTATACCTGGCAGAGCGAGTACTCCTGCCTCTCAGTGCCGCTCTGCCCCAGTGTTAGTCTCCGCCTGAGAGACCACATCTCCTGGGTCACGGCAAGCAGAAGTTGAGCTGTTATGGGGGCAGAGTGTGAGAGTCTCCACTGCGCTCCATTCAGTTTGTCGGGTCACAGAGAGGACACAGGAGCACAGGGACAGAGCAGCCTCACAATTAGAAATAATCTGCTGTGGTACTCTGTGTGCTCTGACTCCTCCATCCTGAGCTCTGTGCTGTGTCCTCTCTTCCCCATTTAGCCCTCTGCTGAATGAGGGGTCCACATGAGACATTAATAAATACTGAAGAGTGACTGCCACTTATGTCATAGTGTACCATGTGAGTGTAATATGGAGTAACAGTGTCTATGTGTGACTAGAGTGTATTTATATGTGCAGGTGTGTGTAACACTGAAGGGGGTTTATGGAGATCAGCTATTAACCCCTTGCCACTAACAATATGTCAGCAGAGGCAAGGGGGGGGGGGGGTATGAGAGGCGTCACGACAGAGCTTTCTCCATACCGCAGGGGTACGTATTGCACTAACACCCCAGATTGGTCGGGCAAGGGGAGTAAATGACTATAGTAGGAGGCTGGAGGACAGCATGAGGCTAGAAGACGGGAGGCTGTGAACAGGAGGAGGATAGAGAGGAAGGTATGCTGAATGACAGGAGGATAGAGGACAGTATGGGTCTGGCTGGAGGATCTGTTGGACAAAGGATAGGCAGGGGACAGGAGGAGGAGGGCTGAGGATAGGAGGATGCTGGGGGCCATGAGCTACCAGGAGGAGATTGGAGACACGAGCTATGATGTGGACACCCATTTGGCAAATGGAGACAGTCAGCATCTTAAAAAAAAGTAATGAAACAAAATATCAACATTCTCAACAATAATTGAGGGAGAGAGGTTTAAAACACCCCCTTTGCCTCTGTTGAACCCTCTAAAGCATCATTCTACTGTATTGCAACTACCTACTATCCCATATAAATGATAGTTTACAAACATCTAAGACCTAACGAATGAGGCCTAGTTGATGTTGTGGGCAAGGAAACATATTTTGTAAAATAACTGCCCAAATTTGGAGGATGTAAGTACACGAGAATCACCTGTGCCTCATAACCACCAACATCAATGAAACAAAACTATAATCAGCATCAGGCCAAAAACTACCGAAAAAATATGAATTATAATTAACATAAAGGTAGCAGCAGAGGTTGCTTTTCATGATATGTTTGCCATCATGACACAAAAAAATGGGAAAGAGCTACTTTCTCAAAAGCTTCAAAGATTTAAGCGTAATCTCAACAGAGGGGAAGACATACGGTGGCCTGTAAGCTAAACAACAGAACTTGTCTTCTCCTGCAATTGTGGAATTCCCACACTATTGTACGTGCAATGTTAAAGGGGTATTCCATTTCAGCAAAGAAAAGGTAGTTGAAAGATAAAAATTTATACAAACAAGGAGCACTCTCTATTGCAGAAATCTCAATGGGGGGTTATAATTCCTATAGGTCTATTCCCTAGTCTCTTCTCGTGGGGAGACGAATCGACATGTACTGTGGCTATCTAAAACCATGCTGATGTACTCTCTGATATATACACAGGTGACCTTGTGGACCATGATCAGATTTACAGCAGTTCCTATAGCTTCTATAGCAGACACAAACAGAGATCTGGAAAACCGGAGGAAATTGATACAGAAGTATAGGAAAGTTGTATAACTTTTTATAATACAAACAATAACATTAATTTGTGAAAGGGAAAACCCTTTAGAGACACCTACGACTCTGTACTTTAGATAGTACTGCCTTATACTCATTGTCATTCTACTTCAAGTGCTCAGTTGGAGGTTAGGAAGTTGTATGAATACAGCGTCTTAGGCTATACACTGCCGTTGCCCGCCCGTACCGTAGCGGCACGGCAGTGTACGGGGAGGAGGAGTGAGGTGAGCGAGCTCACCCCCCCTCCCCATAAACCTATGGCGCACGGCGCCGTATTACGGAAAAGATAGAACGGTCCTATCTTTTTCCCGGGTACGGAAGGTACGGTGCCGCACGTGTGCTGCACCGTACCGCTCCCGTAGGGTGCGTGCGCCCATAGAAGTGTATGGGGACGTATATCGGCCGTATATAGCGGCCGTATATACGCCCCCTATACGTTAGTGTGAATGTAGCCTTAGGGGGAGATTCATCACTGCTTTTATGCCAGTTTTCTTGCAGTGCAAGAATTAGTAATAGAAACAGGAAATATGCCACTTCCACACCGTATGTATGATATATCTTCCCCTTAGAGTGTAGAATTGTAATACATTGACACAATGAAATAAGGTATAAGAATCTAAGTATTTTTTCGCCTGTGGATATGTTATATACTTTCGCTAGAGTTACTGTTACTTCTAATTGGTCGCTTATATATACTGGGAATCTGTTGGTAGCTTTGACCATTGCAGAATTTCTGACATTGCTATAGGAGCCATGGAGAACAATTTAACACATCTTGGTGTATTATAGTAGAACCAATACTGTGAAGAAAAAAAATTGAAATCCAGAGCTCTAAAGTGTGGCCCTTCACTCTGAATGCTCCACCCTAAACTACTCCAAAGGCCTCCCTTCTCCCCTGAGTGACGCTGTAGTATTCAATATATTTATTTCTTAGTTCTACCTAAAAGTTAACTGAAAAAATAAAATGAGAGAGAATAGGATAGGATGTTCTTAGGAATTGGCTAAATTGAACAATTGAGGAGGCTGTACTGTATGTGACTGAGAAAATCATATGTAAAGTCAATTAGTTGGCATTTACTAGGTACATATGTAGAACAAAACAGTAACATATAGTATCCTCATTGAAATACAGGAATTGTACATGCTGAAACCAGTAGTAGGTTGCTACAAAGGACAAGCTTGATTCCCTTGTCTGTAAATGAATCCTATAAGCGCTTACATGATGTAGCCAGATGAATTGTCTCAGCTGCACCTAATCTGTCAGATGCTCCCCTGCAGTCTGGATGGGGTCATAGCTCTCTGCTGACGTGATCGCTATACACCTTAATCCTATTAAATCCATATTCATCTCATGTGGTATTCATTGCTCCCATTCTTATAACAATTGTCTTAGAGTCCGTTAATTAAAAAAAATTCCTTCATCATAGCAAAAATGGAACCTTCCTCATACAACAAAGGGACTTGTTATCTAAGCTTAGTCCCACTTTAAAAAAAAAAATCAATTAGAGAGCAGCCACTTAGTTGAGAGGAGACACAGACTCTGTTGAATTTATGACCTCTTTATTTCTCAAAACTGTCTTTACTGGCCCTAACAGAAACCTGCCTCACTCCATCTGACACTGCCTCCCCTGCTGCAACTCCCTTATTTCATTCTCCACTTTATTCTTGCTTGCTGGCCCTGCAATAAACCTGTGGAATAAACTTGCCTGCATATTTGATCCACCTAACAGTGGTCAAAAACTGGCAGCAAACAAATGACACACAGGGGAGGTCAATGATCCGAGTCAAAACTAATTGCAAGTAAAGTACAGAATATTTGAGGATGTGGCTAACTGTCAAAATAACCAGAATAACACAGAATAGTAAGAGCATGGACACAGATCACCGCAAATGGATATGGTGCAACCGGAAGCTAAATGATAGAGGTCCAGGTGAGAGAGGCAGAGCTCTGAAGGTGTGGGGCCTTAACTCCTCAGTTACTACTTCCTTTATTGGCTTCTCACAATGGTTTCCACAGCTACAGCTGTTCCTAATTAAAACATGTAACACTACTTCCTCCCATGTGACCACAAATTAACTCACTTCTCTACTATGTCATACAGGTAACTAACTATTATCTCACGTCTGTTAAACAGGATTACTTCATTACTTTATATATTCCCTATCTCTACACCCGGGTTAACTATTCTACTGAACTAACCTAATCTGTCCTCCAGCATGGCCATCGACCTCTCTCGTCTCTCTGAGGCCCTACTATCCCTGCAACCCATCGAGGTATCCATTGACCCTCTGGTAAACTCACTTGTCTTCCTTACTGATGACAGTCACTTTTCTCTTCGTTGTCAATCACACATATCACTATGTTGCGCTTGAACCATTTCTATTGCCTCTACCTCCAAACCTTACCACTGTGCTTTCCCAGCTCTAACTGCCTCTTTAACCATTCACTATCCACTGATATCCATACCTTCTTCACCTCACCCCTTCTCTGTTGGCATCCCACAAGGTTCTCTCCTAGGACCCCTACTCTCCTGGCCTGGCTCAAGAATTTCATAGATTTCAATAACACTCCTATGCTGATGACCATAGATCTATATCTCTGTCCAACATATTATCTCTCTGCTAGCCATAATTCCAAGTCGTCAGCCTTTCCTTTTTTTTTGCTTTCTAAAACAGGCAAAACAGAACTCTATCATTCCTCCACCTAACGCATCCCTCTGCCATACCTAACAGTCACAATTCATAGTTGCCACTTATGGAGGAACTAACTGCCCTCTCCCCTGAGCAAAGACCTGCTATATAAAACTTTGGACACCTTGCCAATCAGGCCAGGCTTCTTATCTGTATGACATGCACCCTTTTAGAGTCACCTAATCTCCCCTTCTATAGGCTTATTGTTGTGGGTTTATTGAAAACCATATAAAACCTTTGAATAAGGATGGAACATGTACTGAAATGGCCATACAAATAGGACATGTTGGTCATGATGACACTTCATGTGGAATGATTTTAGTAACAATAAAATTGTTCCACAACTGCCATCTTTTGTAAAATTATCTTTGAAAGCATAAAACCAACATGTAAGAAGCAGTTCACAAACACATCTGAGATTTATGATTCTGGATGTTGTTAGGTGTAGTGTGAGAGTTAGGTTTACATAATATCTGTATAAAAGTAATCATACGTATGTCCAGATATCGTGTCGCACTGCATGGAGAGGGCTCAAGCCCACAGGACCACAGGATACGACCACAGGATGCGGACCACCAGACACGAACTACGGGATGACGTCTGGAAACACACAGGGAACGGAGGCGACTGGAAACACACCGGAACACGGAAACATATGGAAACACACAGGAAAACAGGACCTTGGGAAACAAACAGGAACGGGACCTGAATACACACCGGAGGATTTTACTCAGTGGGAAGATTTGAGATCCGGCAGGGAATGAGGGAGCTGCCGGTTAAAAGGAAACCAGGAGTAGTGACCAGTGCCAATGGGAATTGACCGTGGCCCTTTAAGTTCAGGAAGTGAGCGCGCCCCCCCTAGCAGTGGGAACGGGGCACGGGTGTACCACGACCGTGACATATACGCCTCAAACGCGGGGAAATACGGGACTGGAGAAATCACACGTTTGTGTGAATGCATCCAGTTGTACATGATCAAGTGCTTCCCTCCAAGAGCAGTCATCATTCCAGTAGCCATACTGGTCAGGATGGCGGGGTAGTTTGGAGCAGACTGGTATCAGAAGCAGAACGGGATGAATGTATAAGGGGACTTTATTTATGTCTCCATCACAACCCATATTCAAGTCAAGAGACTGTGAGCATCTTAACGGTGAAGGGCCGGCCATTTCCGTTTTTTTCATTCATTTTTCACTCCCCACCTTCAAAAATCTATTACTTTTTTAGTTTTACACGTAAAAAGTGTGTGATGGGCTCATTTTTTGCATAACAAATTGCACTTCATAGTGATTGCATTGATCTTTCATGCCATGTACTGGAGGAAGCGGAAAAAAAATTCCAAATGCAGTGAAAAGGTTTGAAAAAACAAGTTTGGTCGTATTTCTTGTGGGCTTGGATATTACGGCTTTCACTTCAGCACAAATGACGCATCTAATTTATTCTTGGGTCGGTACAATTACAGGGATACCAAATTTGTATAGGTTTTATAATGTGTTTCATACATTTACAAAAATTAAACCTCATGAAACAAAAATTTTTTTTATTTTGCCGTCTTCTTGTGCTTTATAACTTTCCATACTTCGTTGTATGGAGTTGAGGGTGGGGTTCTATTCTGCGACTTTTGATGATGTTTTCAATGATATTATTTTTAGGACTGAAAACCTTTTGATCACTTTTATAGAATTTTTTATTTTTTTTTTAAATGGGCAAAAAGTGCAGTTTGACTTTGGACGCGATTTTCCGTACGGGAAACGCAGTGAAAAACCTTCTATATATTTGATAGATCAGGCGTTTCAGACGCGGCGATACCTAAGTGTTTATGATTTTACTGTTTATTTATATTTATATCAGTTCTAGGGAAAGGGGGGTGATTTGTTTTTAGGTTTTTTAATTAATTTTTTGTACATTTTTTTTATTTTTATTTTGACTATTTTCAGACTCCCCAGGGTACTTTAACCCTAGGTTGTCTGAACGATCCTACATAATGCCATACTACAATATTGCACATCTATGGGAGCTTGCCGGCGGCGATCAGCAAGAAACACACCGCAAATGCACAGAGACTTACCGGCTATGGAGAGGGCTCGGCCCCGAAGCCCTCTCCAGGCATCGGAACGCGACCACCGCCGTGAATACACGGCGGGCGGCCGCGAACCGGTTTTAAAGTAATAAGGACGGACTTGGAAGACCGACACTTTACTGAAAAGATCAGCATCCCCCTGGAATAAGGACAATGAGGCAAGCACAAACCACTATTAGATACCTCTTAATCAGGGTGCACAGTCATGCACAATTTGCAGCAAACATTAAGAATATATAAGTTAAAAAACTGGCCTAGATTTCTGCTTGCACAGGGGTTCCCACTCCATTCTGTTAAATAAAAAAATATACATTATTAATTCTCAGACTTTGACACTTAAAAATCATAGTTTTTAATTATTTGCATCATAAACAAGTATCCTTACTCCCATTCTAGCCCTTTATATAGTTCAAAACAGACACTAAAATGAGCCTCATCCTGCACTCCATTCTTGTTGCTTCGTAGTGAACAGGCTAGAACAGAGGCACCGGTTAAAACCTCATTTTGGTTACTCCATTGTAGCCTTTTCTGGGCTGAACCAGCTAAATATGAGCATAAGACCTCATCGGTTGGGTAACCATTCTAGTTTCAACCAATCAGAAGCACCCACCTATTGGCTGTCAGGACCCTGCTACAAGCTGTACAGCAGCCAGCTAAAGGACCTGTAATTATTTAATCATCACATGGACACTCCGACTTTTACAGGGTCAGCAGCCAGGGTAGACTCCTGGGGAGGGCATAACTAGACCGTTAGTTATATTCTTGTATTAGGAACAGTATTCTTACGTGTGAGGAGTAGGATAGATTGTGCTGTGAGACTCACTGCAGGATTGGAGGATGGCTCTGACCCTGTGAGAGGAGGAGAGGATAGCTGGGCTGAAGATCATGGGAAAGCCCAGAGCCTGGACTACGGCCTACACTATGGAGGTAGAAGCAGCTGAGAAAGCTGAAATGGTGGCTGGTGAGCCAAGTGGAGTTTTTGGACTGAGCTCAAGTGTTTCCAAGAAAGATGTTATTTATGATGGAGATTCAATATAGCAATTAAGACTGACCAAAAAGAAAAGTTGATAACTACATATGCAAGCCTGTACCTAAAGTAGAAAATTGAGGAATGAGAAGCAGAGATCGACCAGAGCTCATACGGTACAGAGGAAGGACTTATGGAGAAAAAGACATTGATTATCACCACTGTGTATAACATTTGGAGGAGGAACCCTGGTACGTGTATAATATAGTGTGAAGAAGTAACTCAAGAGGACATGCAGGTGATCCTAACAATCTAGGTTAACTCGTCAGACTCTATGTGCACTGTAAATCTTGAAAAAAACTGGCACTCCTGTGTACTTGATTTGCATATTTATTATAGTGAATCGGCAACCAAAATTAATGCAAGTTTAGGTCTTATAACATCAGACCTTCGTCAGGCACGGAATTGCTGGGCTCACAGCCAAACCCCTACAGGGGGTCTCCCGAGCTCAACAGGTCTCGACACAAGAGACAAAAAGTGGCATGAGAACAGTATCACACGACCCGCAAGCACAGCCAATCTTACGCCGTGCTGAAGAATGGCTGATGTTATAAGACCCGAAACGTTGCATTAATTTGGTTGGAGTAACTTAATAAAATATGCCAAATCAGTATCACAGAGAGTGACAAGTTTTTTAGATTGATTGAGAGGTGTTGCAGCTACTGGTAACCCATACCACCACATTAAGTGACGTTGTACTAATTCCACAATTTATATGGGACTGTGGTGAGGGAGAATGGCTCTCCTATTGTGTGACTCTGAGATTTACGCATGTACAGACTTTGCTAGTGAGACCATGCTCAATGCTATATTGAAAACGCCATTATCACAGCAACCATCTTCATAGAACACTGTACCAAACCTTCAGCTCTTCTCAGCTTCAGTGAGTGGAGAGCAGATTGCATAGCTCCCAACCGTCCCGATTTTGACGTGACAGTCCCGTTTTTTTATACCTGCCCCGCTGCCCCGGATAGATAAGATAATGTCCCGATAAGCCCTGCATTGTCCCTGACCAACTGGCTTGTGGTCCCGACACAATGCAGAGCGGAGAACACGCGGCAGGAGCTGCAGGTTGTAGTGTTTATTATACCTGGCAGAGCGAGTCTCCTGCCTCCTCAGTGCCGGCTCTGCCCCCAGTGTTAGTCTCTGCCTGAGAGACACAATCTCCTGGGTCACGGCAGCAGGAGTTGAGCTGTTATGGGGCAGAGTGTGAGAGTCTCCACTGCAGCTCCATTCAGTTGTCGGGTCACAGAGAGGACACAGGGAGACAGGTGGACAGCAGCCTCACAAGTAAGAAGTAATCTGCTGTGTACTCTGTGTGCTCTGACTCCTCTCATTCCTGCTCTGTGCTGTGTCCTCTCTTCCCCCACATTTAGCCCTCTGCTGACTGAGGGGTCCACAGGAGACATTAATAAATACCTGAAGAGGTGACTGCCACTTATGTCATAGTGTAACATGTGAGTGTAATATGGAGTACATGTGTCTATGTGTGACTAGAGTGTATTTATATGTGCAGGTGTGTGTAACCTGAAGGGGTTGTTATGGAGATCAGCTATTAACCCATTGCCACTAACAATATGTCAGCAGGAGGCAAGGGGGGTATGGAGAGGCGTCACAGACAGAGCTTTCTCCATACAGCAGGGGTACGTATTGCAGCTAACACCCCAGATTGGTGCGGGCAAGGAGGAGTAAATGACTATAGTAGGAGGCTGGAGGACAGCATGAGGCTAGAAGACAGGGAGGCTGGAGAACAGGAGGAGGATAGAGGACAGGAGGAGGATGCTGAATGACAGGAGGATAGAGGACAGGATGGGCTAGAGGATAGGAGGATGCTGGGGGACAATAGGATGAGGCAGGGGGACAGGAGGAGGAGGGCTGGAGGATAGGAGGATGCTGGGGGACATGAGCTACAGGAGGAGGATGGAGGACACGAGCTACAGGAGGAGGATGGAGGACACGAGACTACGGGAGGAGGCAGGAGACTACAGGAGGAGGCTGGAGGACAGGAAACCACAGAATGAGGAGGATAGAGAACTGGGACCACACCATGTGAGGAGGAGTAGGAGTACAGATAGGATTATGTGTAAGTTTGGGGAGATAAATAAAAGTGCAAAACCAAATGTAAAGGGAGGATAAAATTAAAACTGGAAACACCGCTGGAAACAGTACATCTGCTCAGCTCCTGCCTGCACATAGGAAAATAAATACAGCTTGCATCATAGCTCCAACCCGGCCCAATTTTTGACGGATCCTGTGACAGATAAATAGATAGAATTCCCGATCAAGCCCTGCATTGTCCCTGACCACTGGCTTTTGTCCCGACACAATGCAGACGATAACCCCGCGCAGGAGCTTGCAGGGTGTAATGTTTAACTCTAACAGCAGAGGCATTCTCCCGTGCCTCTCATTGCCGGCTCCGCCCCAGTGTTCAGTCTCCTGCCTGGATGAGAGGAACACATCTCCTGGTCCACCGGCAAGCAGATGAGCTGACTTTGGGCGAGATGTGAGATTCTCCTACTGCAGTCCCTCATTTGTCGGTCAGAGATAAGGAAGTGCCAGACACGTGTGCAGTGAGAGCCATCACAAGTAAGAATAATCTGCTCGTAACTCATGTTGCTCTGACTCCCTCCATTCTAGCTCCTGTGCTGTGTCCTCTCGTTCCCACATTTAGCCCTCTCTCGAACTTGAGGCGGTCCAACATGCAAATTATAATAATACTGATAGAGTGACTGCCACTTATGTCCATAGTGAAACATGTATGTAAGGTATGAGTACCATGTGTCTATGTTGACTAGAGTGTAATTTAGTTGTATGGTGTGTGTAATCTGAGGGTTACTGAGACAGCTATTAACCTCCATTGCCACTAACACAATTGTCAGCATGAGGCAAGGGGAGGGGGGTATGGAGAGCGCACAACAGAGCTCTCCAACTAAGCAGGGGTACTATTGCAAGCTACAAAACCACCAAGATTGGTGCGGGCAAGGAGTAGTAATGGACATTATAGGAGTGAGGCTGGAGGACCAGGAAGGCGCAGAAGACAGGGAGTGCTGGGAACAGGATGAGGATAGAGGAGACGGAGGAGTATGCTGAATGACAGGAGTAGAGGACAGGTGGGCTAGCAAGCAGATGTCCCAACCGCCGTTAACCGCGACGCAGGGGTCTAGCGCTCCTGCTTGTACGAAGGGGGCGGCACTGTGCTCAACCAGCCAGCCGGCCCGCATCCTACTTCCCACCGCGCCCTCGACAGGCCGCACTCCAGCCAGCCAGAGGCCTCCCTGCCCCAGACGGCAACTGATCTGCCGCCTGCCCCTTCGCCGGCCCGGAAACGCGCCGATTCCCGCGAGGCCGCCCGGAACCGAGCTCGCCTTGCAATGCACGCCCTCCCGGCCCCATCGTTCTCCCGCCCATCGCATCTGGGCCCTGCCTGCCGAAACCAAGCTGCCCGCCCCCCGGCCCCGAGCCTCCTCAAGTGCCCTAGCCGCCAAATGCCCCAATCTTCCTACCACCTGGCACCGAGCCCTGCCGCGTTAGCCAGTTGGCCGGCACCATTCTGCGGCAGCCCACTGGACAGCACGGGTGCCCGGCTCCTCCATCCTGGTCCCGGCTCACTCACCCCGCATACCTGTGAGGACCATAAAAAAAGGTATGTACCTATATCTGTTCATGTATCTCTTTATGTGGTCGTGTTGTCATATTTGGGTGTGTTACTATGTGTATTTGGTGTGTTTGTGGGTGTGTATAGGTAGTGCCCTATAGCTGTATGGTGTTTATTCCTATTCTGTATCTGTTTGTGTTGTCTGTTTATGTGTGTGTTGTATTATGTAAATGTGGCCAGTCGGTGTGCATATGCCTGTATATACTGTTTGTATCACTGTGTTATATTATGCTGTATGGTATATGTAGTATTTTGTGATATTTATCAGAGCTCTATTTTGTAACTCATGGCAATACGCTGTATGCATTTATAACTACATGGGCGCAGTACTCTGTATGGCATTTTATACTACATGGCGTTATTCCTTTATGCATGTTATACTACATGGTGATAAACGCTGTACTCATTTTATACTATACAAATGGCAATACGCTGTAAGCATTTTATACTACCAATGGCATGCGCCTGTATGCATTTTATACTACAATGGCGATGCGCTGTTATGCTTTTTAATAACTCATGGCGATACGCTGTATGCCATTAATAACTACCTGGCGGATTAACGCTGTATGCTTTTTAAGCGACATGGGGGGTATTCGTATGCAATTTTAATACTACGGGCGGGTATTCTGTATGCATTTTATCTACAGGTATACGCCTGTATGCATTTTTTATACTACATGTCGAGACGACTGTTACATTTAATAATACATGGCGATACGCTGTATGCATTTTATAACTAACATGGCTCGTATGCTGTAGCATTTTAAATACTACAGGTCGATACAGCTTAGCCTTTTTAAATACTACATGGCGATACCCTGTTCATGCATTTTATACGACATGGGCCGATATCTGTATGCATTTTATACTACAATTGTCGATACGCCTGTATTCCTTTTTGCATTGCTTTTATTTTTACAACCAAACCATATAATGGTGGGAATTTATTCCACTGGTCTGCAATTCAGATATTTCTTAGTTGCCGGACATGGCAACCAATTTCAGCAGCCAGCTTTCCAATTTTGAACAGTGCTCATGAATATTTTTAAAGGGGAGCTGTGAATTGGTTTCCACGAGGACAACTCGAAAACTTCTGAATTCAGACAGCTTGATAAATCTGCCCCAATGGGATTCTGGTCCAGAGACACTCCCCTGATATTTTAAATATTATAGAGCATTCCACCCCATCATAACCCCACCCCAATATGACCAAGAGCCCCGCCCCCACCCCCCACCGGCCATGTAGAAAACGGTCTAGCTTAAGCCGGTCCCCACTGGTGCAAGAAAGGTTGGGGACCACCTCTGGGCTAGAGGATAGGATGGCATGCTGGGGGACAATAGGAATGAGAGGGGACAGTAGGAAAAATGAGGCTGGAGGAACAGTACGGAAGGCAAGGCTGGATGATAGGAGTGATGCTGGGGGAACATAGGATGAAGGGTGTTGGGACAGGAGGAATGAGCTGAGGATATGATCATCTGGGTGACCTTAGGGACGAGGGCTGGTGTGAATAGGAGAGAAACGAGGCTTGGGACAGGAGAAGGCTGGAGGCAGATGAGATAAATGGAACTGAGGGCCTGGAGAACGGAGCAGGATGCTGGACGAAAGGCTGGAGACGGATAAGGGAGGCTGGAGAACAGGAGCACAGGAGAAGGGCTGGGAGAACAGCCATGATGCTGGAGCCGGCTGGGGGACAAAAAAAGGAGAGGATAGAATGACATAGGGCCTGGGGGACAGGGGAGGATGGTAGGAGGGGAGTGGGGGATGGGAGAAGTAAGCTTTGAGGACGGCGTCGGCTATAAGGACAGAGGCCAACAGGATGAGGAGCTGTAGGACAGGAGGCCACAGGGTGCGGAGCTGGGGGAACGGAGGCCATGTGCACGGTCGGCCCCAGAGATGAGGGAGGCTTTGGGGTACAAGAGGCCACAGATTAGTAGGCTTGGGGGACAGGAGGCCACAGGATGATGAGGCTGGGGGACGAGGGGCCACAGGATGAGGAGGCTGAGGACAGGGGGCTACAGGAGGAAGGAGGTTGTGAGGACATTAAGAAGCTGTGGGACATTAGGAGGATGAGGACAGGGAGTGCTGGTGTACAGAGGAGGATGCTATGGAACAGGAGGAGAGTTGCTAAGGCGGAGAGGATGAGGCAGTGGTGGGTGGAGGATAGGAGGAAGCTGGAGGACAGGAAGGCGCTAGAGGACAAGTAGGGGCCACAGGCTGAGGTAGGCCTGGGGGTACAGTAGGCCCGGGTTGAGGAGGCTGGGGGAACAGGAGGCCACAGGATGAGGAGGCTGGGGACAGAGGCCACAGAATGAGGAGGCTGGGTGACAGAGGCCACAGATGAGGAGGCTGGGGGACAGGATCCACAGAGAGGGCTGGGGGAGGAGGCACAGGATGAGGAGCTGGGGCAGAGCCACAGGATGAGGAGGCGGAGGACAGGAGGAACGGGTGGGAGGCTGGGGACCGGAAAGGCCACAGGATGATGAGGCTTGGGACAGGAGGTACCACAGGATGAGGATGCTGGGGGACAGGAAGGCCACAGGGATAAAGGGGCTTGGGTACGAGGAAGGCCACAGGATGAGGAGGTGGAAGGACAGGGGGCTACCGAGGAGGGTTGGGAGGACAGGGAAGAAGGCTGTGGGTACGGACAAGGAGGAGATACGAGGACAAGGGGAGGCTGGTGGACAGGAGGAGGATGCTAGGGGACGGAGGAATGGCTAAAGGAGGTGAAGAGGAAGAGGGCGTGTGGGGTGTAGGCTAGGAAGGAAGCTGATGACGAGGCGGGGGGGGGGGGGGGGGCTAGATGACAGGATGCCCCAGGATGAGGAGGCTGGGGACAGAAGGCCACAGGGTGTAGGATTCTGGGGGACCGGAGCCAAGGATGATGAGGCTGGGGACAGGCAGGCCACAGGATGAGAAGGCTTGGGGACCGGAGCCACAGAGAATAAGGAGGCTGGGGGACAGAGGCCACAGATGAGGAGCCTGGGGGAAACAGGAGGCCACATGAATGAGGAGGGCTTAATGGACAGGTAGGCAAGGATGAGTGATTGCTGGAGGACCGGAGCCACAGGTGAGAGGCTGGGGGACCGGAGATTGCCACAGGATGGGAGGCTTAGGGACAGGAGGGGGGGGGGGGGGGGGGGGCCACAGGATGAGGAGCAGGGGGACCGGAGGCCACAGGATGAGGCGAAGGCTGTGTGTCAGGAAGGCCACAGGATAGGAGGCTGGAGGGACAGGTGGGGCGCTACAGGAGGAGGTTGAGGACAGGAGAATGCTGTTGAACAGGCAGGAATTATAGGACAGGGAGGCTGGGTTGGAACATGAGGAGATGCTAAGGGGCAGGAGGATATGCTAACGAGTGACGATGATAGAGGGCAGTGTGGGGTGGGGGGTGGAGGATAGTAGGAGAGCTGAGGACAGGATGAGAATAGAGCACATTAGGGGCTAAGAGACAGTAGGTATGCTGAGGATTTGGGAGGAGTGCTGGGGGCGGGAGAAGGGGGCCTGGGGCCGGGCCCAGAGAGGCTGGAGGACAGGGGACCACAGGAGGAGGACTTTGGAGGCCACAGGATGAGGAGGCGCTGGAGGACAGAGTAGCTACAGAGGTGTGGAGACATAGACACAGGAGGAGGCTGGTAGGACAGGAGACCACAGGGGCGGCTTGCTGGGAGAACAAGAGACCACAGGAGAGCTGACGAACATGTCCACATGAGGAGGCTTGGAGGCCAGAGCTACAGGAGGAGGCTGAGGACTGGGCTACATGAACAGAGACTGGAGGACGGGGGCTACAGATGAGGCTTGATGGACAGGGGGCTACAGGAGGATGCCTGGAGGACCACAAGCTAACAGTAGAAGCTGAGGGACACGAGCTTACAGTAGAGGCGGAGGACACTAGCTCCAAAGTATGATGTGCTGGAGGACACGAGCGACAAGTCGGAGGGCTAGGAGTGACACTATCTAACATAGTAGGCTGGAGGACCGATCTACAGGAGTGGAGGCCTTGAGGACACAAAGCTAAGACGAGGCCTGGGAGAACACAAGCTACAAGGATGAGGCTAGGAGAGGACACAAGCTACAGGAGTGAGGCTGGGACACACTACAGAGAGGCTGGAGGACACGAGCTACAAGGAGAGGCCTTGAGTACACGATCTTAACAGAGGCGGCTGGATACACTAGCTACAGGAGGAGCTGGGGACACGAGCTACCGAGGAGGCGGATGACACGAGCTACAGAGAGCTGGAGGACACTAGCTCAGGAGGATGCTGGGAAGGACACGAGCTAGGCGGAAGGAGGGCTGGAGGACTTGAAGCTACAAGGAGTGAGTCGCTGGAGTACACGAGCTCAGGAATGTGCGGGAAGACCACAGCTACATAATAAGGCTTGGAGGACACGACATAACCGGAGAGGCATGGGGACACGACTACAGACGAGCTGAGGACACGAGCTACAGGATGATGCTGTGAAAGGACACTAGCTACCGGAGGAGGCTGGAAGGACACGAGCTCAGGAGGAGGCTGGAGGACCGAGCTCAGGAGGAGGCTTAGGACACGAGCTACAGGAGGAGCTGGAGGACACTACTACCCCGGAGATGCTGGAGACAGAAGACCCATGAGGAGGCTGGAGGACGAAGACCACATGAGAGGCTGGAAGGACAGGACCCACAAGAGAGAGAACTGGGACCACACCATGTGAGGAGGAGTAGGAGTACAGATAGGATTATGTGTAAGTTTGGGGAGATAAATAAAAGTGCAAAACCAAATGTAAAGGGAGGATAAAATTAAAGAGGGGTTTTGTATGTTGCAGAGTTGCATTAGGGGGTATTTTACGGGTCCATGGGGGGGGTTGGCAAAAGTTAGCAGCATTGTACTATGTACTATGCTCGTGGGTGTGGTTTAGAAAAAGGGGGAGGGGCTTTTTGTCCCTCTTTCTCTCGCCCAAAAGTTGGGAGGTATGAGATTGCACAGTAGTCAGAAGCAAACAGTGTACAGATCCCTCAGCTGTACACAGGCTCAGTGAGTAAAGAGAGCTGCACAGCGGTCAGGGCCTGCACCAGGTGCATCTGCAGCCGATCATCTGAGGAGAGGCCCAGCACTGAACCAAAAGCTGAGCAGCCCCAGCACAGGAGACTCTGCTCCAACGTCACCAGGCCGGCTAACCCCCCGCCACAGAGGAAGAACGCTGTGAGGATTAGAAACACAGGCCCAGAACAGGACATCCCTTCCAGACTCTACATTGGAATAGATCTATTGAAGGACTTTCTAGGGTTTGAGGTCTTTGCCCTTATCAATGTTCCTACAATCTGGGGCGTTTGTTCTGGGGCGTTTATAATAACACCAAAAACAATGAAATCTGCCATAACTGCCATCTTATTCAGTCTGAGGTGGTGGATCTGTTTTGCCTTCAGAACTGCCTCAATTCTTCGTGGCATAGATTCAACAAAGTGCTGGAAGCTCCTCAGAGATTTTGCTCCATATTGACATGATGGCATCACACAGTTGCCGCAGATTTTGTCGGCTGCACATCCATGATGCGAATATTCCCACATCCCAAAGATGCTCTATTGGATTGAAGATCTGGTGACTGTGGAGGCCATTTGTGTCCAGTGAACCTCATTGTCATGTTCAAAAACCAGTCTGAATGATTCCAGCTTTATACATGGCCGCATTTCCTCTGAAATAGCCATCAGTTTTACGGGGTACATTGTGCTCATAAAGGGAGACAGTCAGCAACAATCTCAGGTAGGCCTGTGGCATTGCAACGATGCTCAATTGGTACCAAGGGGCCAAAAGAGTGCCAAGAAAATATTCCCCCACCATGACACCACCACCACCAGCCTGAACCGTTGATACAAGGCAGGAGGATCCATGCTTTCATGTTGTTGACGCCAAATTCTGACCCTACCATCCGAATGTCGCAGCAGAAATCGAGACTCATCAGACCAGCAACGTTTTTCCAATCTTCTTGTAACGTCTGTGCCTGAACGTCGCTCTATCTGCAGTTGGCGAATACATGGCATTTATTGTTGTGTGAACTGTGGCTTAATTCTTGTGTTTGGATTAACTGAGCCACCCCCTGCACCTGCATTTCTGTCTTGCCCACAAGGGTTACTAGCCTGATGGACGTTCCTCCAGTGTGCTGCTGGAGGCGTGTTCGGGATCGGCTTTAGATATACCTGCCCATTCCCATCTTACCTTGCTGGTTATTTTGAGTATGACCTGAGTATACTTGCTTGATCTTGATCTTTACCTGACCTGTGTTTATACCTTTTTGTTCTTGCCTGTCTCTGCTTTCTGCCTGTATCTGTACCTGCCTGTATATTATCCTTTATCTGACCTGCCTGTATATTATCTGCTTGATCTTGACCTGACCTGTGTTACCTGCCGTGTACCTGTACCTGTATCTGGATCTGATCTGTGATTATCTGCCTGAAGACCTGTCCATGTCTGTTGTTTTGTCCCTGTCTCAGTCCTGTGTTTGCATTCTGTGCGCCATGTGAACACTGGTCTATACCTATATTTCCGTTACCCTGTCCGCTCCACCATCCGCAGCTGGCAACGAAATAGTGTCCCCTGTCCTGTTGTAGGGTCACTCAGGGACATGCAGTTAGGTTCCTGATAGTGAGTTCGCCCTTATCAGGGCGGTTTATCTGCTTAGGCAGGGCCTTAGCAGGACATCGCGGGTGAGTTCGCCATCACTTACGTAGTCTGACATCTTGCGTCAAGTCTGGTTGTGGTTGCGCGTTTGCTGGACGGGTGCTGACACTTCTACTGTCCAATTTCGATGAGCTTGTGCAAATTGTAGCCTCAGTTTCCTGTTCTTAGCTGTAGACCGGTGTGCTCTTTTGCTGCTGTAGCCCATCTGCCTCAAAGTTCGACGTACTGTGCGTTCAGAGATGCTCTTCTGGCCTACCTTGGTTGTAACGGTGGCGATTTGAGTCACTGTTGCCTTTCTATCAGCTCGAACCAGTCTGCCCATTCTCCTCTGACCTCTGGCATCAACAGGCATTTCCGCCCACAGAACTGCCGCTCACTGGATGTTTTTCTTTTTCGGACCATTCTCTGTAACCCTATGATGGTTGTGCTGAAAATCCCAGTTGATCAGCAGTTTCTGAAATACTCAGACCAGCCCTTCTGGCACCAACAACCATGCCACGTTCAAAGGCCTCAATCACCTTTCTTCCCCATACTGATGCTCGTTTGAACTGCAGAATTGTCTTGACCATGTCTACATGCCTAAATGCACTGAGTTGCCGCCATGTGATTGGCTGATTAGAAATTAAGTGTTAACAAGCATTGGACAGGTGTACCTAATAAAGTGGCCGGTGAGTGTATAATTCGAAGCAGAAATAGAAAATAAGCTTAAACTTACATGTCCATTCTTCCTCTATCAACACTTATCCAGAATTGATTGGGCACCATCTAAAACCATGGTTGCCAATATGCATTTGGGCCATTTTTGATATCCATGAACATTTATGGATTGTGTTACTTTGATGTTCCAATCAACACTGATGATGGCAGAAGTTCTAGACACAGCAACGTTTGTTGTTCTCTCTGTGTTTCTGTGGGTTTCCTCTGGGTCCTCCGGTTCCTCCCACCTCCAAACATACTGGTAGGTTGATTAGATTGTGCCCCATTGGGGACTCGTGCCAAACGGTGTTCTTCACAATAGTGTGTGAAGAACACCTTGCAGATGTTTCCATCATCTGCTAGGTGTTCTTCACACATATTGTTCTTCATATACTATTGTGAAGACATCGTTCTGCACGTGTGTCTTCGGATAAGTTAGCAGATGTACGGAAACATCTGAAATGTGTTCTTCAGTGTTTTTCATGTGTTATTTCAGTGAAAATTGCTCGAGTCTCCCATTGTCTTCAATGGGGCTTGTTATTCGACGAGCACTCGAGCATCGGGAAAGTTTGTCTTGAATAACGAGCACTCAAGCATTTTAGTGCTCGCTCATCTCTAATGAGGTTGGGGGTCAGGGTTCTGTACTGAGATCATGGAGAGTGCTGAGGATCATGCAATGTACAAGCTGTTATTTTATTGCAATTCTTGGTGCAGAGCTGGAATTGCGACCTACTCCACCCTTACGTTGGATGGATGGGCCATTCCTGCCACGTGCATTGACTCACATGTGTCAATCAAGGAAAACTAGGGCACAATTCTACCCTTTGAGAACTGACATGGAAGCCCCCCCCACCAGCGCATCGCTGCACTGCACTGAAGTGCCAGGAGCCTCCTGATAGATCCCGGAATTTTCCGAGAGGCGGAGGCAGCATCATACGCTGGCGCCAAAATGTGCCCCTCAGTGTTTCTAGAGCTGGCCATGTGCTCGTGGGCACATTCATGATCAACTTTAGTATTTCAAGGGATATGCCATTAAAAAATGTAACGTTATTCAAGCTGATGGGACATAATAACGCTGTTTCGGGCTTTCTACAAAAAACAATGAATCACTTCATGTTGGCCAAGGTGCTGGGGCAGCAGTTTCCATCCTCCCACACACAGCGGTTTTGTGGCAATTTTCTGATACAGTTTTTTTAGTCACAGGTCAAGATTAGATTTAAAAATAATTTTATTTTGTCCCTCTTGGCACAATCGCGCTTCTACCACCTGCAGGCCAATATCACTGTGATTCTAATTTTAATTCACAAACAATATTATGAGCAGATTTTTTAAGTAAAAATATTTTAAGACAATTGATTTTCTCTGACATGGAGTGCACTGTGTGAATACCGCCATGTAGTTACTCTAGCTTCATCAATGTTATTACAATTATATTTCTTCTCAAGATGTGGTTCTTTACCTATCAGATAACATGAGGGCACGCAGGGTTACTCTCATCTACAAGCCAAGTAATGCCCGGATGCCCCTAATACATACAATAGACAGAGCAGAGAGTTCGCCTTAAAGGGAACCTGTCACCAGGGACCTCATTTTCACTAAGACAGGTTATAGAAGCCCATAGTGTAAATCTGCCTCTCTGCCTTCTATAAGCATTTGCATTACAATATATTTGTGTGTTATAACTCACCTTGCACCCTGACAAAATCCTTGTGTAGTCCTAGGGGTTGGGGTTTGTTTGGATGCATTTCAAAAGACAACATCTGACTTGTCTGTGTTACCACGTCCTCAGCTCTCAGCCCCCACCTTTGTGCTCCTGTACAGCTCCTCCCTCTGCTCCTTCACTGATCTCACAGCCTGTGAGCTGACATCAATGGGAGAGGGAGGAGCTGTACAGGAGCACAAATGTGGAGGTTGAGAGCTGAGGAGTCTGCAGCGCAGACAAGTTATGTGCTTTTGTAACCAAACCAAAGCCCAATCCCTGGGACTACACAGAGGATTCTGTCAGGGTGCAATGTAAGTTATAACACACAATTATATTGTAATGCAAATGCAGAAAGGCCTAATCACAATGCAGGTGTGATGGGCTTCTATAACCTGTCACCAGAGACACCATTTTTAGCACTCTCCCCAGTCCCCACAGAGGCATAGTACATATGCTGTGTTTTTGTATTAAAAATTGGTTTTACAGAAAAAAATGTTATATTGTACCTTGCTGTGTGAATAGGCACTCGTCCCCTGGAGGGTCTGGAAAGGATAAGTCCCCCCACCCTTGGGAAACAGCTCTCCATGTGACCTTTTCAAATGAGTGTGGGAGTTATTCATATATTTTAAATGGTCACATGGAGGAGCAGTTTCCCAAGGATGGGGGGGGGGGGACTGCTCCTTTCCAGCCCCTCCCAGAGGGCAACTGCCTATCACACAGCAGAAGCTAATGAAAGGTTCTATTATACATATTTTTTTCTGTAAAACCTATTTTTATACAAAAACCTTTGGCAGTGTATGTACTATGCTCTGTATGACTGGGGGAGTGCTAAAAATGGGTCTCCTGGTGACAGGTTCCCTTTAATGTCCTTGTACGTTATGGGTGAATCCAGGTCTGAACCCACAAACCATCACTGCTAGGGAATAAAGCCTTAAATTTCATTCTCTCCTGCTGGACCTCTGGATTAGACCCTGGCTCTCACTTGGTGTAAACAAATAGCTTAAAGCAACACCCAGAATGCAATTTTTTAATTACTTTTATATATTAAAAAAAAAACAAATCCATCAATGAGCAGCCCACTTAGACAACAACTATATCTCCTGTCTCTCTTATACTGACTGATCAACTTGCTGAAATGTATGATATAATGTACCCAATATAAAAGACACCACATCCCCAATGTGAGCTCCCAGAATATCTGTCCTGGGGATAGTCAAGAACCGCACACACATTACATGGCTGCTAACCCATCAGCTGACTCCCCACCCGCCCCTTTAGCTGAAATCTGCAGATTTGGCCTATTTTTAGTTCACCCAACCCCCCAACCCAACTAGATGCTCACTGAGTAAAGGTTTTGGCACGATCAACGTTTCTGAGTGACCCCCACTTTACCACATAGAGCATACATTGGTCTCAGAATATTTACTTGATTGTCTCTACATTGAATATGCTTGTTTTAGGCCCAACAATTTTTTCCGCTTTATTTTTTCAGCTTGTTTGTAACAAAGGAAGATTCATGAAGCAGTCCCCTACTTAAAACACCTGACTTACGATACCCCTAGTTACAGACGACCCCTCTGCCCACTGTGACCTCTGGTGAGGCTCTCAGGATGTTTACTATAGTCCCAGACTGCATGATCAGCTGTAAGGAGTCTTAATGAAGCTTATGATAATACCTTTGTCCCATTACAGCAAAAATTTGAAAGTACAATTGTCATGGGCGAATGATAAAATATACAGTTTCGACTTAATTCAACTAAAGAACAAACATACAGAACCTATCTTGTACGTAACCCCGGGACTGCCTGTATATATATATAATAATATATATATCATATATATATAATATAGTGAGACATGAAGGGGTACTGTGGATGGGCGGTATGTTTCCCCTAGGTTTTGCTATTAGTGCAGCCTTAGTGCTGAGGTTGTGTCCAGCACCTGGACACAGGTGGTTGGGAACAGCCCAATCACCTAATAAAACGCTCAGCAGAGCTGGAAGTGTGGTCCTCTCTCGAAAGGAGCTGGAGAGCACCACCCTGACCTCTGTGCCTGAGCAGCGTACTTATTTTATGTACTGTGGTGAGTTATAGAAACTCTGTTTAGTTAGCACCTGACGGGTCCCATACTGGTTTGCAAGGTACCCGTTGTCCAGCTTCCGCACGGCTGCAGTGCAGAAGGCTTTACAAGATGACGACGGCCGACGACGTGGAGCTATCTCACTGTGTTCGACGAGTAGCTGAGCGAGAGGATTACCAGCTGAGCAGTGGGCAGAGTCCTGTCGCCGTTCCTGGCGAATCGCAGAAGGCCTACTTCGCCTGAGTGAAACAGAGGCCCGTGAGTACCCCCCAGCTAAAGGCGGAATTTCTGGCTCGTCTTGGGGTCACCATACAAGTTTGTTCCAGCCGGTCCACCAGTGGGCAACTCTGAAAAACTACCCCTGCCGCTCCAAATGCTGACCTGATCCATTCTTGGTCCGGAAGTGGCTTCAACCCGAGGACTGCCCCCCAGCACAGTGGTCGGAGAGTGGTTTCTTGACAAGTTCACCCGTTCTCTGCCCTCTCGCTCCAGGATGGGTTGGACAGGCCGGTCCCACAATGCTGAGAACTCGTGTCCCTAGTAGAAGATATCGGGCTACGAGAGGACCTTCTACTTACCTCCCCCACAAAGCATTGCCAGTGACAGGGTCACCAACCAGCTTGGTAGACTTGCTACTGCGGAAAGGGAGACATGTCATGTTGGGAGGGGGTTCATTGGGGGGCGTGGATACCAGAACCCATGAGGCTCGTGACAGAGGTCATGGCCGTATCCATGCTGGCGGTGCCATGAAATGGGCCTCATGCTGCCAACTGTCCACTGTCAGTGGACCAATGGACTGCAACCAGACCCGCGAGTGTCACTCGTTTGCCCTCCGGTTTCTGGCGGCTGAGTCAGTCCGGATGCAGACACCCAATGTGCATGGTCACAATCGGTGTGACACAGTGGAAGCCTTGCTAGACTCGGGAGTCTGTCGCAGAAATCGAGACTCATCAGACCAGGCAACGTTTTTCCAATCTTCTTGTAACGTCTGTGCCTGAACGTCGCTCTATCTGCAGTTGGCGGAATACATGGCATTTATTTGTGTGTGAACTGTGGCTTAATTCTTGTGTTTGGATTAACTGAGCCACACCCTGCACCTTGCATTTCTGTCTTGCCCAGCAAGGGTTACTAGCCTGATGGACAGTTCCTCCAGTGTGCTGCTGGAGGCGTGTTCGGGATCGGCTTTATATACCTGCCCATTCCCATCTTACCTTGCTGGTTATTTTGAGTATGACCTGAGTATACTTGCTTGATCTTGATCTTTACCTGACCTGTGTTTATACCTTTTTGTTCTTGACCTGTCTCTGCTTGTCTGCCTGTATCTGTACCTGACCTGTATATTATCTGCTTGATCTTGACCTGACCTGTATATTATCTGCTTGATCTTGACCTGACCTGTGTATATCCTGCCTGTACCTGTACCTGTATCTGGATCTGATCTGTGATTATCTGCCTGAAGACCTGTCTATGTCTGTTGTTTTGTCCCTGTCTCAGTCCTGTGTTTGCATTCTGTGCGCCAGTGTGAACACTGGTCTATACCTGTATTTCCGTTACCTGTCCGCTCCACCATCCAGCAGCTGGCAGACGAAATAAGTGTCCCCTGTCCTGTTGTAGGGTCACTCAGGGACAGGCAGTTAGGTTCCTGATAGTGAGTTCGCCCTTATCAGGGCGGTTTATCTGCTTTAGGCAGGGCCTTAGCAGGGACATCGCAGGGTGAGTTCGCCATCACTTACGTAGTCTGACATCTTGCGTCAAGTCTGGTTGTGGTTGCGCGTTTGCTGGACGGGTGCTGACACTTCTACTGTCCAATTTCGATGAGCTTGTGCAAATTGTAGCCTCAGTCGAGCGACTAGGTGTTGCAATCTATGATTAGCCTACACGTTTTCCTGTTCTTAGCTGTAGACCGGTGTGCTCTTTTGCTGCTGTAGCCCATCTGCCTCAAAGTTCGACGTACTGTGCGTTCAGAGATGCTCTTCTGCCTACCTTGGTTGTAACGGGTGGCGATTTGAGTCACTGTTGCCTTTCTATCAGCTCGATCGAACCAGTCTCCCCATTCTCCTCTGACCTCTGGCATCAACAAGGCATTTCCGCCCACAGAACTGCCGCTCACTGGATTTTTTTCTTTTTCGGACCATTCTCTGTAACCCACCCTATAGATGGTTTGTGCGTGAAAACCCAGTTGATCAGCAGTTTCTGAAATACTCAGACCAGCCCTTCTGGCACCAACCACCATGCCCCGTTCAACAGCGTCCAAATCACCTCTATCTTCTTCCTCCCATACTGATGCTCGGTTTGAACTGCAGAGATTGTCTTGACCATGTCTACATGCCTAATGACTGAGTTGCACTGCATCTTTGGCATTGGCTGATTAGAAATTAAGTGTTACAGACTTGGACAGGTGTAACCTAAAAATGTGCCGGTGAAGTGTATAATTCGAAGCGAAATAGAAAAATAAACTTAACTTACATGTCCATTCTTCCTCTTTTCAACACTTATCCAGTAATTGATTGGGCACCATTCTAAACACATGGTTGCCAATATGCATTTGGGCCATTTTTGATTATCCAATGACATTTATGGATTGTGTTAATGTTGATGTGTCCAATCAGACACTGATGATTGCAGAAGTTCTAGGACACAGCAACGTTTTTTGTATGTTCTCTCTGTGTTTCTGTGGGTTTCCTCTGGGTTCCTCCGGTTCCTCCCACCTCCAAACATACATGGTAGGTTGATTAGATTGTGAGCCCACATTGGGCCTCGTGCCACTTGTTCTTCACAATAGTGTGTGAAGAACACCTTGCAGATGTTTCCCATCTCTATCTAGGGTTTCTTCACCACATATTGTTCTTCTCATATACTATTGTGAAGAACATCGTTCTGCACGTGTGTCTTCGGATACATTTAGCAGATGTACGGAAACATCTGAAATGTGTTCTTCAGTGTTATTTCAATGTGTTATTTCAGTGAAAAATGCTCGAGTCTCCCATTGTCTTCATGGGGCTTGTTAATTCGACACACGCGAGCATAGCATCGGGAAAAGTTTGTCTTGAATAACGAGCACTCAAGCATTTTAGTGCTCGCTCATCTCCTATGAGGTTGGGGGTCAGGGTTCTGTACAGAGATCATGGAGAGTGCTGAGGATCATGCAATGTACAAGCTGTTATTTTATTGCAATTCTTGGTGCAGAGCTGGAATTGCGACCTACTCCCCACCCTTACGTTGGATGGATGGGCCATTCCTGCCACGTGCATTGACTACAGCATGTGTCCAATCAAGGAAACTAGGGCACAATTCTACCCCTGTGAGAACTGACATGGAAGCCCCCACCAGCGCATCGCTGCACTGCACTGAAGTGCCAGGAGCCTCCTGATAGATCCCGGAATTTTCCGAGAGGCGGAGGCAGCATCAACGCTGGCGCCAAAATGTGCCCCTCATGTGTTTCTAGAGCTGGCCATGCTCGGGGCACATTCATGATCAACTTTAGTATTTCAAGGGATATGCCATTAAAAAATGTAACGTTATTCAAGCTGATGGGACATAATAACGCTGTTTCGGGCTTCTACCAAAAAACAATGAATCACTTCATGTATGGCCAAGGTGCTGGGGCAGCAGTTTCACATCTCCTCACACACAAGCGGTTTTGTGGCAATTCTGATACAGTTTTTTTAGTCACAGGTCAAGATTAGATTTAAAAATAATTTTATTTTGTCCTCTTGGCACAATCGCGCTTCTACCACCTGCAGGCCAATATCACTGTGATTCTAAATTTTAATTCACAGACAATATTATGAGCAGATTTTTTAAGTAAAAATATTTTAAGACAATTGATTTTCTCTGACATGGAGTGCACTGTGTGAATACCGCCATGTAGTTACTCTAGCTTCATCAATGTTATTACAATTTATATTTCTTCTCAAGATGTGGTTCTTAACCTATCAATAACATGAGGGCACGCAGGGTTATCCTTCATCTACAAGCCAAGTAATGCCCGGATGCCCCTAATACATACAATAGACAGAGCAAGAGAGTTCGCCTTAAAGGGAACCTGTCACCAGGGACCTCATTTTCACTAAGACAGGTTATAGAAGCCCATAGTGTAAATCTGCCTCTCTGCCTTCTATAACGCATTTGCATTACAATATATTGTGTGTTATAACTCACCTTGCACCCTGACAAAATCCTTGTGTAGTCCTAGGGGTTGGGGTTTGGTTTGGATGCATTTCAAAAGACACATCTGACTTGTCTGTGTTACTACACTCACTCTCTCTCTCAGCCCCCACCTTTGTGCTCCTGTACGCTCCTCCCTCTTGCTCCTTCACTGATCCACAGCCTGGTGAGCTGACATCAATGGGAGGGAGGACTGTGTCAGGAGCACAAATGTGGAGGTTGAGAGCTGAGGAGTCTGCAGCGCAGACAAGTTATGTGCTTTTGTAAACACAACCAAAAGCCCAATCCCTGGGACTACACAGAGGATCTGTCAGGGTGCAATGTAAGTTAATCACACAATATATTGTAATGCAAATGCAGAAAGGCCTAATCACAATGCAGGTGTGATGGTGCTTCATAACCTGTCACCAGAGACCCAATTTTTAGCACTTCCCCAGTCCCCACAGAGCATAGTACATATGCTGTGTTTTTGGTATTAAAATTGGTTTTACGAAAAAAAATGTTATATTGTACCTTGCTGTGTGAATAGGCACTCGTCCCCTGGAGGGTCTGGAAAGGATAAGTTCCCCCACCCTTGGGAAACAGCTCTCCTGTGACCTTTTCAAATGAGTGTGGGGAGTTATTCATATATTTAAATGGTCACATGGAGGAGCAGTTTCCCAAGGGGGGGGGGGGGGGACTGCTCCTTTCCAGCCCCTCCCAGAGGGCAACTGCCTAGTCACACAGCAGAAGCTAATGAAAGGTTCTATATAACATATTTTTTTCTGTAAAACCTATTTTTTATACAAAACACTTTGGCAGTGTATGTACTATGCTCTGTATGACTGGGGGAGTGCTAAAAATGGGTCCCTGGTGACAGGTTCCCTTTAATTGTCCTTGTACGTTATGGGTGAATCCAGGTCTGAACCACAACCACAACTGCTATGCTAGGAATAGAAGCCTTAAATTTCATTCTCTCCTGCTGGACCTCTGGATTAGACCCTGGCTCTCACTGTGTAAACAAAAAGCTAAAAACAACACCAGAATGCAATTTTTTAATTCTTTTTATAATTAAAAAAAAACAAATCCATCAATGAAGCAGCCCACATTAGACAACAACTATATCTCCTGTCTCTCTTATACTGACTGATCAACTGGCTGAAATTGTATGATAGTAATTTACCCAATATAAAAGACACCACATCCCCAATGTGAAGCTCCCAGAATATCTGTCCTGGGATAGTCAAGACACCTCACACACATTACATGGCTGACTAACCCATCAGCTGACTCCCCACCCGCCCCTTTAGCTGAAATCGCAGATTTGGCCTATTTTTATTCAACCCCACCCCCCCAACCCAACTAGATGCATCATCACTGAGTAAAGGTTGTTTGGCAACGAATCAACGGTTCTGAGTGACCCCCACTTTACCACATAGACAACATACATTGGTCTCAGAATATTTACTTGATTGTCTCTACATTGAATATGCTGGTTTTAGGCCCAACAATTTTTTTTCCGCTTTATTTTTTCAGCTTGTTTGTAACAAAAGGAGATGTCAATGAAAGCAGTCCCCTACTTAAGAACACCTGACTTACAGATGACCCCTAGTTACAGACGGACCCCTCTGCCCACTGTGACCTCTGGTGAGGCTCTCAGGATGTTACTATAGTCCCAGACTGCAGGTCAGCTTAGTAAGAGTCTGTAATGAAGCTTATGATAATCCTTGTGCCCATTACAGCAAAAATTTGAAAGTACAATTGTCACTGGGTAATGATAAATATACAGTTCGACTTAATTCAACTAAAGAACAAACATACAGAACCTATCTTGTACGAACCCCGGGACTGTCCTGTATATATATATATATATATATATAATATATATATATATAGTGTTGAGACATCTGAAGGGGTTAACTGTGGATGGCGGTATGTTTCCCCCCTAGTTTTGCCTATTTGCAAGGCCTTATGCTGAGTTTGTGTCCAGCACCTCTGACCAGGTGGTGAACAGCCCAATCATCCTAATAAAACGCTCAGCAGAGCTGGAAGGTGGTCTCTCTCTGAAAGGAGCTGGAGAGCACACACAGCCCTGACCTCTGTGCCTGAGCAGCGACTATTTTATGTACTAGTGGTGAGTTAGAGAAACTCTGTTTAGTTAGCACCCTGACGGTCCCATACTGGTTTGCAAGGGTACCCGGTTGTCCAGCATTCCGCACGGGCTGCAGTGCAGAAGGCTTTACAAAGATGACGACGGCCGACGACGTGGAGGCGTAATCTCACTGTGTTCGAGCGAGTAGCTGAGCGAGAGAGTTACCACTGAGGCAGTGGGCAGATGTCCTGTCGCCGTTCCTGGCGAATCGCAGAAGGCCTACTTCGACCTGAGGGAAACAGAGGCCCGTGAGTACCCCCAGCTAAAGGCGGAATTCTGGCTCGTCTTGGGGTCACCATACAAGTTTGTTCCAGCCGGTCCACCAGTGGGCAACTCTGAAAAACTACCCCTGCCGCTCCCAAATGCATGACCTGATCCATCTTGTCCGGAAGTGGCTTCAACCCGAGGACTGCACCCCAGCACAGATGGTCGATAGAGTGGTTCTTGACAAGTTCACCCGTTCTCGCCCTCTCGGCTCCAGCGATGGTTGAGGCCGGTCCCAAAATGCTGAGAAACTCGTGTCCCTAGTAGAGAGATATCGGGCTAACGGAGGACCTTCTACTTACCTCTCCCACACAAAGCAGTGCCAGTGACAGGGTCACCAACCGCTGGTAGACTGCTACTGCGGAAAAGGGAGACATGTCATGTTGGGAGGGGGTTCATTGGGGGGCGTGGATACCAGAACCCATGAGGCTCGTGACAGAGGTCAGGCCGTATCCATGCTGGCGGTGCCATGAAATGGGCCATATGCTGCCAACTGTCCACTGTCAGTGGAGCCAATGGAACTGCAACCAGACCCGGCGAGTGTCACTTTGCCCGCCGGTTCTGGCGGCTGAGTCAGTCACGGATGCAGAACCCCAATGTGCATGGTCACAATCGGTGGTGACACAGTGGAAGCCTTGCTAGACTCAGGGAGTCTGTCCACCCTGGTGCGGGGAACTTTGGTTGATCCTGGACTATACAGTGGCGGAGAGTGGGAGGTTGTGGTATACATGGGGACACTCGCGAATACCCAAGTGCTGTCATCAACCTACATACCCCTTGTGGTTACTATTGCCCATGAGTGGGGGTGGTGGGGACCCTGTTTTCATGAGTGCTATTATCGGCAGAGACTTACCGGTGTTTTGGGACCTCTGGAGGCGAAGACCCACCTCGGTGCTGTTGCAGATATGGACATCAGGTATGTCCGGCCTTGTCCCCTGAACTCTTTGAGGCCGAGTACCCACACCAGCAGTAGGGGTGACCCCATGTGATATATCTCTCCCTAAGGTCCTAGCTGGTGAGTCGAGGGCCACGAGGAGGTGGCCGACATGCCTGACGACCCTGAGATTTCCCCGTTGAAAATTTGGGGCTGCACACTACAGGACCCTACCTTGTTTAAAGCAACGGGAGAATTTTAAGTGATAAATGGGTACTCCAAATACCAGGGGCTGACAAAATCTACCCCCGATGGTGATTGTTGGGGAACTGTTGTAACAGGTCGACCAGTAACTGGTGATGAGGTTGAGCAACTTGTAGTACCCCAATCTCACCGTAGGCTGGTGCTAGATTTGCGCAAAACATGTGCTGGAGGGCACTTAGGTGCTGAGAAGACCCGAGAGAGATCCTGCAGCGATTCTTCTGGCCCGGGGTGTGGAGAGGTAACCGGTATTGTAGCTCCTGCCCCGAGTGTCAACTTACTGCCCCGGTCTTCCCACTTCAGAGTCTTTGGTCCCGGACCAATCATAGAGGTGCCATTTGAACGGATTGCAATGGATCTGGTTGGCGCCATAGTCAAATCCACAAGGGGGCACCAATACATCCTAGTTATCCTGGACTACGCTACCGTATCCTGAGGGATTCCATTAAGGAATACCTCCTCCAAAAATATTGCTAGGAGCTGTTCCAGGTGTTTCCACGCACAATGCCTCCCAAGGAAATCTTGACTGACCAGGGTACCCCCTTCATGTCTAGGGTAATGAAGGAGATGTGTAAGTTACTGCAGGTAAACAGCTCCGCACCTCTGTGTATCATCCTCAGACAGATGCCTGCGCGAGGTTTTAATAGACCCGGAAGGGATGCTAAAGGTGGTCAGCAAGATGGGAAGGACTGGGATTGTTTGTTGCCCTATTTGATGTTTGCCATACGTTGAAGTTCCCCAGTCCTCCCAGGTACCCACCACCCAAAAAGGCCGGCAGAGAGAACCCCCAGCAAACAGCCCCCACACGAGAAAAGAAAAAAAAGGAGATACAGCAAGAAACCACGGGACCCGGGGAACAGCCCACACGTTTTCACCCTTTGAGCGTATCATTGCCGTCCCCACGTGGCTTTGGAGACCAGGAGACTACAGGACCCCACCGTGGTGAAGACCACGTCCATCAGGACCGCTAGCGTGTATGCCCCTTGTAACCTGCAGCAGCCTCTAGGTCACATGTCCACAACTCTGGCCTTAGGGAAAGGTTTTGGTCCACCGTTAGGCATTCTTGGCAAATGGCAAGGACCATTGGGTCCATGGAGAAAGTGGGGAGTTAACCTACAGGTATCTCAGTCCGGGGAGGAGGGAACCCGAACAGATATACCACTAACCTCTAAGCCATGGAGGGAAGAGATCCCTGATGGCGTGGAGTAGAAAAAGCTCTGTCACCAAAAGGGAACCACGGTGAGGTGTACCAATGCAAGGTCCGTGAAGTACGGATCTCGGAGTCCCTCTCCAGGGCCCAGATTCAGGAAGCGAAGGATTTTGTGCTCCGAACTGTGATTGTTCTCTAATTTACCGGGACGTACTTCAGTCATCAAGCATGACATCATAACCGAACCCCACTCCGGGGACACCAAAAACCCTAACCGGTGTCCCCGACGCGCCGCTTTGCCATATCCGAAGAAGTCAGCAGTATGTGACCTGGGGGTTCGAGGAGTCTAAAAGTGACTGGTCGATTCCTATTGTGGTTGATTCCCAAACCTGATGGTTCCCTACGGTTCTGCAATGATTTTAGGAAGTTGAACGAGGTGTCCAAATTTGATTCTTATCCATGCCCGGGTTGACGAGTTGATAGAACGACTGGGACAGGTCTAGGTTCTTCTCCACCCTGACTGACCGACAGGGTATTGGCATGTCCCCTTACTGACAGGCCAAGAGAAGACCGCTTTTGTTACTCCTGGGCTTTTTTCATACGTGGTACTCCCTTGGGCTACATGGGGCTCCTCCCGCCACATTCCAGAGTGGTTAAGGGGACCTACCACCACGATCTACCTCTAAGGTAAACGGGTGGTAGGTGGATAAATGGACGTAGGATACCCTTTTGGGCTAATCCTTACTCCCGCTATCCTTTTGTAAACTTTAATCATTGATATGCTATTTAATTAAGCGGCTACTGGGCGTGGAGTAGCCGGACATGAGGCTACTAGTCTCGCTACTCCACGCCCCCAGTAGCCTCGTTCCTCCTGCCTACCATGTACTCTTCGGCGCACAGCACCATCGTAGCTGCGCGCCCTCGTCGAGCACCCGCGTCTGCGCATGCGCAGTAGCGCCGCCTCGAGCTACGGCCGCGCACCCGTAGGCCTGCGTCCTGCGCATGCGCAGAACGCAGGATATTCGCACGAGGGCGGGCAGCTACGAGGAGCTGCGCGCCGAAGATTACCCCGTAGCGCGACAACAGGCCACTGGGCGTTGGAGTAGCCGTGACTAGTGCCTCATGTCGCGCTACTCCCGCCCCAGTAGCCGCTTAATTAAATTAGCATATCAACTGATAAAGTTTACAAAGGATAGCCGGGAAGTAAGGATATAGCCCAAAATGGGCTATCCTTACGTCCCATTTATCCACCTACCACCCGTTCTACCTTAGAGTGTAGATCGTGGTGTAGGTCCCCTAGAATGGATCTTGTGCCTAAAACCCTCAACGGAGGATTTGCCACTCGGCCCGAAATAAACCTAGATAGTATGGAAAATACTCTATTTGAGGTATACATGATCTAAACCCAGGGGAATGTGTGTCAGAGTCCCTGCCAAGGGCAAGCAGTCTGGATAGACTGCCCTGTCCAAAGGGGCACAGGTGTGCACAGCTACCACAAAATGCACTGGTTCGGAAGATGCCCGTTACCTGTGGATACCGTAGTGGGCTATGTGGGCACAACCCCAGTAGAGGCAAGTGGAGGCGATCCGCAGTGGTCTCTCACCATGTGAACGGCAAGTGAGGGTTCCTAGAGCATAGTGGCTATTATCACCGATTTATCCCCGATTTTCTACCATAGCGGCACCCCTGACTGACCTGCCCAAGGGTAGCAGTGGTAAGTTGGATTGAAGAGCTGAGGGGGCGTTTCAGCGACTTAAAAAAGACGGTTTTGTGCGAAGGACCGGTACTGCTATCACCCCTAACTTCACCAAGACCTTTATGTGGCAGACTGCCGCTCTGATGTGGGCTTAGGGGCTGTCCTGTCCCAAGTAGTGGAGGGTGAGGAACATCCGTGACATTCCTGAGCCGCAAGCATCACACCTCCTGAAAGAACTATAGCATAGTTGAGAGGGAGTGCTTGGCGATAAAGTGGGCTCTGGAATCCCTGAGTATTACTTGGTAGGGCGACAGTTTACACTAGTGACGCGATCACTCTCCCTCACCTGATGAGTCAGGCCAAAGAGAGGAACGCCAGGGTCACAAGTGGTTCCTAATGTTGCAGAATTTCAAATTCACGATGGAACATCGAGCAGAAAGCTGCACGGAATGCCGATGCCCTGTCTCGTACCACCTTCTGATGGCCCCCACAGGGTCAAACAGAGGGGAGGTTGTGAGACACTGAAGGGGTTAACTGTGATGGGCGGTATGTTTCCCCTAGGTTTTGTTATTATGCAAGGCCTTATATGCTGAGTTTGTGTCCAGCACCTTGGACACGGTGGTGGGAACAGCCCAATCAGCCTAATAAAACCGCTCAGCAGCGTCGGAGTGTGGGCTCTCTCTGAAAGGAGGCTGAGAGCACACAGCCCTGACCTCTGGCCTGGAGCAAGCGATTTATTTTTATGTACTAGTGTGAGTTAGAGAAACTCTGTTTAGTTAGCACCCTGACGGTAGGATTTTGTTCATTTAATGCCTGATGTAAAGGCTGTTTGTTTTGCTGCTGCAATAAACGCAGGCGAGACTGTTTTGGACTGTACCTTGGTGTCACTGTCTTTAACTGCATACAGCACCCCGCTACCACGGTCTCTACTGGGCCAAATCTCCCAAATATAATATAATATATATAATATATATATATATTTATATAGGCATGTAGACATGCCTAAATGCACTGAGTTGCCGCCATGTGATTGGCTGATTAGAAATTAAGTGTTAACAAGCAGTTGGACAGGTGTACCTAATAAAGTGGCCGGTGAGTGTATAAACTCCTCACATACTGTTATTTATATTTTTTTGAGAAATTTGTCATTTTCAAAATCATCTACCACCGAAATCCAGCCTCCTCCTGTAGCCCCCTGTCCTCCAGCCTCCTCCTGTAGCCTCCTGTCCTCCAGCCTCCTCCTTCAGCATCCTCCACCTGTCCTCCAGTCCCACAGTCCCCTCTAGAATCCTCCTGTCCTCCGACCTCCCCCTCAAGCATCCTTCTGTCCCCCAGCCTCCTCCTCCTGTCCCGCAGCAGCCTCCACCTGTCCCCCAGCCTCCTCCTCCTGTCCCCCAGCCTCCTCCTCCTGTCCCGCAGCAGCCTCCACCTGTCCCCCAGCCTCCTCCTCCTGCCCTTTAGCCTCCTTCTGTCCGCCAGCCTACTCAAGCATCCTCCTGTCCTCAGCCTCCACCTGTCCTCCAGCATCCTCCTCCTGTCCCCAGCCTCCTCCTCCTGTCCTCAGCCTCCTCCTCCTGTCCCACAGCAGCCTCCTCCTGTCCCCCTGCAGCCTCCTCCTGCCCACCAGCAGCCTCCTCCTGCCCACCAGCAGCCTCCTCTTGTCCCCCTGCAGCCTCCTCCTGCCCACCAGCAGCCTCCTCCTGTCCTCCTGTAGCTTCCAGCCCCCCCTGTCCTGCTCCTGTGCCCCAGCCCTCCCTGTCCTCCTGTAGCCTCCAGCCCCCCCCTGTCCTCCTGTAGCCTCCAGCCCCCCCTGTCCTCCTCCAGCCTCCTCCTTCAGCATCCTCCACCTGTCCTCCAGTCCCACAGTCCCCTCCAGAATCCTCCTGCAGCCTCCTCCCACCTCCACCTGTCCCCCAGCAGCCTCCACCTGTCCCCCAGCCTCCTCCTCCTGCCCTCCAGCCTTCTTCTGTCCCCCAGCCTACTCAAGCATCCTCCTGTCCTCAGCCTCCACCTGTCCCCCAGCATCCTCCTCCTGTCCTCCAGCATCCTCCTCCTGTCCCGCAGCAGCCTCCTCTTGTTCCCCAGCAGCCTCCTCCTGTCCCCCACGAGCCTCCTCCTGCCCACCAGCACCCTCCTCCTGTAGCCTCCAGCCCCCCCTGTCCTGCTCCTGTAGCCTCCAGCCCCTGTAGCCTCCAGCACCCCCCCTGTAGCCTCCAGCACCCCCCTGTCCTCTTCCTGTGCCCCAGCTCCCCCTTTCCTCCTCCTGTAGCCTCCAACGTCCCCCCCCCCCGTAGCCTCCAGCACCCCCCTGTCCTCTTCTTGTGCCCCAGACCCTCTTTCCTCCTCCAGTAGCCTCCAGCTCCCCCCTGTCCTCTTCTTGTGCCCCAGACCCTCTTTCCTCCTCCAGTAGCCTCCAGCTCCCCCCTGTAGCCTCCAGCCCCCCCTGTCCTGCTGTGGCCTCCAGCCACACTGCCCCCTACTGGTGTGATGTGAGGAGCCATCACATATGACAGCTGGTCCCCCCTGGTACTCAGAATACTGATATGTGTAGGACATCCTGCAGCCATATGTGATTCCTCTCCACCTCTATGCCCCACACACAGCAAGCGTTTCCTACAAATGTCTCTGCCAGATTATAACACTTCCCTGGCCACGCAGTCCCCAGATTTATAACCAATTCTGCATTTATAAGATGCCTTTTGGGTTGTGTTGAATGGGGGCACAATATAGAGTAGAGATAATGGGGACCGACAGGATGAGGGGACCAAAATATGGGGGGGGGGGGGGGGGGGGGGGGGCATGATATGAGGGAGGGATGAAGGGCCACAAGATGAGTGGAAGATGATGTGGACACAATGTGAGGGGGAGATGAGAGGCCACAATATTAGGGAAAGATGAGGGGCCACAATATGGGGGGGATATGAGTGGTCACAATGTGGGGGAGAGATGAGAGCCAACAAATAAATGCAGCTGCCTCAGACCGGCCCACTCCCAGCCACCCACACCCCCCTCACCTCCCTTCACGCCCCAGCGGCATGAAGGTGGCGGATTGGGGAAAATAATGCTAGCTTGGTGCTTAGTGGAGCAACGGTCCTGATGAATGTGCCCCTAAGAATATATGTACAGATAATAGGGGGTAATTAAGTTGTCGTGTGACCTTGTATGTCTGTTTTCAGGTGCACAACAATTGTGACTTCTCCACCATCAGGTTGGGCCGGGAGAAGGTGGCGTTGGGTGTTTGGACGCTCCCTATAGCCTTCACCTGTTCAGGCGCATGCCTGGGTGCAGGGGCACCATCATACGATAAATGTTCCCCAATATTTCCATGTAGCATTTGGTGGACCCCCTGAATCAATTTTACTGGTGAGCCCTAGGACCTCAGTGCGACACTGAATGCCAGTAACCTACAGGTATACAGGATCCTCAGGCCCAGGTGTAACAGGATTCCTATATCCCTCCATCCCCATCAGTATTTCATCTTGTATTCAGGATAGAGATGCTAACGTGGTCCTAAAGTCCCCCTTCTATTGTACTGTTGTCACCAACAATCTTCAGCTTTTACTTGCATATTGTAATCATCATAAATCATCATAACAGTAACATATAGAAAGTTTCTTTCATTCCAGCCATTTTGATTGTCAATGACTTCCATTAAACACAAATTACTTGTAAAATATTAACGTTTGCCAGTGACACTGTACATTATATGTGATTATACTTTATGTAATCCATGATATTGTTTGTTTATATATCTTAAAGGTTTAACACATGGTCACACGACAACTTTATGGATTGGGCTTAATAATCTGGATGTTGATGCTGGCTGGAGATGGGACGGGGGAGACCCCTTTAGATATCTAAACTGGCTTCCAGGTAAATGCTGAGATCCCTCTTTGGATGGTTACTAAGAATAATTTATCTATAATCTACACTGAATATAGAAGTAAAATCAGATTATATGGATAAAGACATATACACACTACTCTACTGGATTTCTGTGGGCAGGTAGCAATGGGTCAGTGCGCACTGGCGGCACACAGACTATGATCTAAGCGCCTACTGACCTTATAGAGTGTGCGGGGACCCTTTGCTGCCCACAAACAGGAACCAAGAAGAAGACCTGCGGTGGGTGGGGGTTCGTTAGAAAGAGTACTGAGCTTATTTTTTTTTATGTGCTGGGTATACTGGGGGCATGGGGTTGGATGGCTATATACTGTAGACAGGGAGCTGGAAGGCTATAAACTGCGCTGGTAGACTACATACTAGGGGCTAGCAGGCTATATACTGGAGGCAGGTGGCTGGAACGTTATATACTGGGGGAAGGGGGCTGGCAGAATATATACTGGGGACTGGCAGGCTATATACTTGGGTCTGGCAGATTATTTACTGGGGCAGGCGGACTATATACTGGGCGCTTGCAGGCTAAATACTGGAGGCGGAGAGCTACCTGGATATATAATGGGGACAGGGAGCTGGCAGGCTATGTACTAAAGGAAGGGGGCTGGCTGGCTATATACTGGAGGCAGTGGGCTGGCATGTTATATACTGGGGGAAAGGGCTGGCGGCCTATATAGTGGGGAATGGCAGCCTATATACTGGAGGCAGGGGGCTGGCTAGCTATATACTGGAAGCCGGTGGCTGGCTGGCTATATACTTGGGGTAGGAGGCTGGCTACCTATATATTGGGGGCATGGGGACGGCTGGCCATATACTGGGGGCAGGGGGTTGATGGATATATACTAGGAAGCTGGCTAGCTATATACTGGGTGGGGGCATGGGATGGCTCGCTATATGCTGGAGGGCAGAAGGCTGCTGGCTATATACTAGGAGGCTGGCCAGCTATAATCTGGGGGCAAGGGCTGGCTAACTATATACTCTGCTCAGGAGGCTGTCTAGCTATATATTAGGGGGCATGGGCTGACTGGCTATGCACTGGGGGGAAAGGGGCTGCTGGCTATATACTATGAGGCTGTCTAGCTATATACTGGGGGGCATGGGCTGGCTCTCTATATACTGGGAGACAGGGAGCTGTCTGGCTATATACTGGGGGGGCATGGGTTGGCTATATACTAGGGGGCAGGGGCTGGCTAGCTATATACTGGTGGGGAAGGAGCTGGATATATATTGGGGGCAGGAGGCTGCTGGTTATATACTGGGAGGCTTACAAGCTATATACTGTGTGCAGGAGACTGGCTAGATATATACTGGGGGGCAGGGGTCTAGATAGCTACATACTGGGGGGGGGGGCAAGGGCCTGGATAGCTATATACTGGGGGGACAGGTGACTGGCTATATACTAGGGCAGGGGGCTGCTGGCTATATACTAGGAGGCTTGCTAACTATATACTAGGGGTAGGAGGCTGGCTAGCTTTATCCGGGGGATGGAGGGGTAAAATGCTGAATATCTATATACTGGGTGGAGCCTGTGACCAATGCATTTCTTATCCTAGGCTTATACTTGATAAATCGGTTTTTCCATTTTTTTGTGGTAAAATTAGGTGCCTCGGCTTATATTCGAGCTTATATGGTACGTTTGTGGCTGTAACATGTAAAAATGAGGCTAAATACAAGGGGTGTGAATATTTTTACAACCCATTGGGGGTCATTTACTAAGGGCCCGATTCGCGTTTACCGCGCTTACCCGATTCGCAGATTTTCCCTGAATTGCCCCGGGATTTTGGCGCACGCGATCGGATTGTGGCGCATCGGCGCCGGCATGCACGTGACGGAAATCAGGGGGCGTGGCGGAACAAAAACCCGGCGGATTCGGAAAAATCGCCGCATTAAAAAAAAAAAAATGTGTCGCGAAAATTGCACTTACCTTCACTCAGCCCGGCTCGGTGTATTCCAGTGCGTTCCGATGCTCTTCAGCGCAGCAGCGCCACCTGGTGGTCGTCGGAGGAACTGCCTTAATAAATCCCGGCCGGACCCGAATCCACCACAGAGAACGCGCCGCTGGATCGCGAATGGGCCGGGTAAGTAAATCTGCCCCACTGTATCGACACCTTACACCAACATCTTGAAATATGAAGTGCGGAAAGTCATTAACTGTAACAGAATTTACACTTTTCTACCTAAATTTGGCACTTTTTTCAGGAAATCCATCAGAAGACCCTGATGTGAACTGTGTTGGGGTAAATCTTGAAAGAAACACAAAATGGGAGAGCAGGATGTGCAAGCAAAGACTGGGTTATATCTGTAAGAAAGGCAACAAGACGTCCCCTGATGTCCCCTCCTCAGGTAATATATGAGTAGTGTCATTTTATATCTTATTATCTTATTATTTTGTGGTTGCCTGGTTTTTACTCTGTAACCTCAGATTTTGACTTTTTACCAGGGAACCACCGAGTGACTACCTCTTAGAGTAGGCTCCATTCAGAGACAGTTCATCCAGGGGAGTCAAGAGACACCAGTACATGGTACCAAAGAGACAGGCAAAGACGTGGTCAGAATACAGGCCAAGGTTAAAGCAGGCAAAGTTTATGTATAATTTTAGTCCCTTGGAGATTGTGGAAGTAAGCACAGAATTGGGTACAATCAACAGATCCAAGGTCTAAAACGTGTACACAGATAAAGTACAGAGAAACACCAGGATAGTAGGAAGACACTGACGTGCACTTCTTGGAGGAGCTACAACAAGATAAAGCTCATAAAATTCTTTGATTTTTCTACAGAGACCCCTGGCCCCATCTCGTGTCCTTCCTCGTGGACTCCATATAATGGATACTGCTATTACCTGGTTAAGGACACTAAGATGTGGAAGGACGCCAAGTTGTCATGCAGGAAAGAAGAAGGAGACCTTGTAAGTGTGCACAACATTGAAGAAGCCAGTGCTATCTCCACACAGTTTGAGTTTGGTAAGTATCAGTCTCTGCCTTATAGTGTATCTCACTAGTGGTATAACAAAACATCATTGGGCCCTGGTGCAAACGGTGGATTGGGGGCCCCACAGTGACTTCCTGCTCCCCCTCCCTCTGCATTAGGCTTCTATGTAACCTGACAACATAATAACATATAAATATATCTATCTCTAGGAGATGCAGAATATGTTTGGCTCGGGTTGAATGACTTGAAGACTCAGATGTTGTATGAATGGAGCGATGGATCACCAGTCACATATACAACATGGCAGAGAGGAGAACCTTCTCACCAGACCAACGACCAAGAGGACTGTGTGGCCTTATCCACCAAGGTCTGGAGATGTGCACCTGGGGGTCGTGAAGCTGAGGGTGATGTTCTCAGTCATACATGGTGTTACCATCCTTATCATATATTCTTATACAGGACGGACAATGGGCAGACCAGATGTGTGAGAAAACGTTTCCATATATCTGCAAAAGAAAACCACTGCCGAAAGGTCCTGAACAGGTTATACCTGTTGACCCTGGATGTGATGAGGTAAGATACACAGAAGGGCATCATGTACATAAGTCAGGTTCCCTAACTTGGCATCTACCTTCTCAGCAGGTTTGGCCAACGTATCGATTACATGACCAGCAAACAATCTGTACAACTAGCTGGATCTTCCATTTCAATCACAAAGGCCCCATATATATAATCCACACAGATCCTCCTGCTCTATAACATGCTGCCTGCTGATAGGACACTATATACAATCTGCCCAGATCCTCATGCTCTATAACATGCTACCTGCAGATAGGACACTATATGCAATCTGTTCTGCTCCTCCTGCTCTATAACATGTGCAACACCCCTGCCAATGCATGGGATAGGTCGGTGTTGCGAAAATGCCATTCTCTATCCCAGTAGCTACCTGGTGGGATATATCACCTCACTAGGAGGTCTGTAACATGGGAATCATAGTAATTGCAGCTGTGAGTCACTGCCTGGTAAGGCAAGATTTGACATGTGAAATGTTATTAACCAATAATATTCTTTGAACTATTGTAAGGAAAGCTGGAAGCTGATTGGAGAGTGCTGCTACCTGACCAGGGGAGTATAAAAACCCCTAGTGGGTGGGAGCACATGGTCAGAGCAGAGAGTCAGGCTCAAGAGATCTCATGGTCAAAGTCAGAGACTCCATCTTGGAGCACAAGTCAGCAAAGTAAGCAGAGGAGTATGCAGTACCTGCCTGTGCTGCAGAAACCAGTGTCTTAATACCAGGAAGCAGAAGTGTCTTAAGCCACTGCCTGACACGCTGGGCAAGTCAGGAGACTAAGCCCCCGAGCAGAGGTCCACCATCAGGACTTGGCTCCATCTACCAGCCCAGCCTGAAGTTATTACCAGGCTGTGAGCAACCCTTCCTGCTGACCTGCTCCCCAACCAGCTTTCCAGCCTGCTGAACCTGCTGCTGATGATAAGGCCGTTTGAAGTTGAATAAAGAACTGTAAGTTGATTTGCACAACGTGTCTCCATGTCATCCCAGGATCAGGCTGGTTCATCATCATGGGCTCCCCATCCTCCATCACCCAGGGATCCCATATACACCTCAGGGGTTGCCCCAGGGAGAAACCTCCTTCATCAGCCTCTCCCTCCATATTTCTTGCACACCCCACCTGCTGGAGACCTGCCTGGCTGTAGGACAGCCCTCCACTCCCCATACCATGCACCATGATACTAACGTGCCTCGGCCGCAACCGCCAGCCACTCCGGTATTCTGGGTCGCGGCTGTCTACAACCACCGAAGAAAGGCTAGGCCCCGGTGGGGGATGTTGCATGTCCTCCCTGTAGATAGGAAAATCTGCATTTTTGGTGCAGTCCTTTTACATTTATGTTCTACTAGATACTGCAATATCATCCATGGCAGTCACTACGGTGGATACACTGATTGATTGTTAATAGAATTAAAAAATATATATCATAAATCGCAATAATCTGATATATTCTTCATTTATCTGTCCCCAGGGCTGGAGGAGACACGGATATTACTGCTACTTCATAGGTGAATCTCCTAGATCATTCTCAGAAGCGAACAGCACCTGCGGCCATCATGGAGCCTCCCTGCTGACCGTACAGGACAGGTATATCTATACATTACAGTTCTGGCTACATAGTACATGTACTACCCAGGGGTGCAGGATATTGCTGAAGGCATCAGGGCACTGATACTTTATTGGCCTTTGACCTGTTAACCTTAGGGGGACAATAGAGACCACAACATCTATTCTAAGGTGTTTGGCAGAGGGAGAGGCTTCCATGGTTAGACCTCTAGCACCTTTCTATATGATTGCAGAAGGCAATAGTTTTACTAAAAGATCCAGGAACCTGACAAAGGTCCCTCTCTTTGCCACCACCATCAGTCTCTCCTTTAGTTTGCCTGTCAGTGTAATACTGACAGGTAACAATGCCTTAAAATACTGTGTATTGTGTCAAAGAATTGTAGACAAAGTCAAATAATCACGGCTTTAAGTCTCCTAGACAAAATTAAAATTACGTTGAATACACTTAGTCCCTCGCCCAAAAAATGTATTATACCTTAAAAAACTATCCGTAGCATGTAAATTACATGTGACAATTTTTTATTGATTTAACAAAACTGATAGCACTGTTACTTTTTAAGCAACTCCCCAAAACAGGGGTTTAATTACAGTGGTAGCAGCTACTATGGGGCCCGCAGTATCAGGGGGGCCTGGAATCCAAGCTTACACAAAAATGGGGAATGTGCACCCCTTATACATATTATACTACACATTGTACACCATAATATGTATATAACGCCGCACATCATCCACAGTATACAGCATGAATCAGCAACTCAGATAAATGTCGTGGGGAGATGGAGGAGTCAGTAGAACAACAGGACTAGGAATCTCTCATCTGTACTTCCTTCCCCCATGTGGTCAGCAGCTCCTGGGACAGTACTGTATAAATGTATCACAGCATAAATGTCTGCAATATATATATTTTCTGAGGGAGAGGGGGCCCCATTTAGAAGTCTGCTAGGGGGCCCTCCCTCTCCTTGTAACTCCCCTGGGACAAAACATTCTGATAGTAAAACAGTCAAAAATATGTGTCCCCTAAAACGACACCAACAAAATCCTATATATAAATGTAACACAATATTTGGATTTTTTTTTGTTTACAGTATTGAACAGGCCTATGTAATAAGTCTGATCGGGTTTAGACCAGATAAATATTTCTGGACTGGACTCTCAGATACTGAGGAGAGAAACACTTTTACATGGACCAACAAGGAAAGGGTTTTGTACACCAACTGGAACGTGGACATGCCAGGTAAGTGCCTCCTCTTCTCTTACTATGGTCAATGATCAGCAGTAATTTTCACTATATGGCGCCTTATTAGAGACCTAGAAGCTTGTTGGACCTCTAATGGCTCCAGAACCACAGAAATTTGTCATGACCTACAGTGGCAGAACAGAAAACTGGATTCCTATGAGCTGACAATGTTTTCTTTTTCTTGTCTTTTACCAACTGATGTGGATTTACACAGAAACTAAAATTGATCAGGTTTAACCCCTACGGGACACAGCATCTTTTGGCCTAAAGGACGCGGCCCCATTTTTCAAATCTGGCCTGTGTCACTATAAGTGGTTATAGCTTTGGAACGCTGTGAGATATCCAGGGGATTTTGAGATTGTTTTCTCGTGACACATTGTACTTCAAATTAGTTTAAAAATTTGGATGAAATCTTTTGCGTTTAGTTATGAAAAAAAACAAAATTTGGCAAAAATGTTGAAAAATTCTTTATTTTCAACGTTCTAAATTCTCTACTTTTGATTCAGAAAGTCATAGCACCCAAATAAATTCATAACTTACATTTCCCAAATGTCTGCTTTATGTTGGCATGGTTTTTTCAGATTCCACATATTTTACTAGAATGTTATGAAGCTCAGAATTTGGGAGCCATTTTTCACATTTTTTGTAAAATCGCCAAAACCTGTATTTAGATGGACCTGCACAGTTTCTAATTGACACTGAGAGGCCTAAATAATAGCGAGACTCGTAAATTACCCCATTGTGGAAACTACACCCCTCAACGTATGAAAAACCACTTTTAAGAAGTTTGTTAACCCTTTACGTGTTTTATAGGGGTTAAAACAAAATGGAGGTGGAGTCTGCAAATTGTAATATTTTTTCACAATACACTCATTTTGGGTGGAAAATTAAACATTTGTAATGGATAAAATGAAAAAAGGCTCCACAAAGTTTGATACGCAATTTCTCCCGAGTACACCGATACCCTACATGTGGTGGTAACCTGCTGTATGGGCGCACGGCCGGGCATAGAAGGGAAGGAGGCGCCATCCGGAGCAGATTTGCTGTCACATTGTACAGGCTATAATTTTTTTCTTTTTTTTAATGAGGACCTATAGGGGCTTATTTCTTTTGCCACATGAGATGCACTTTTCTAATACATAATTTTGGGGCATCTATAGCTAATTGGTGAGATTTAATTAACTCTTTGTTGGTGGAGGAAATGAAAATCATCAATTTTTAGGAAAATTTTTATGTGTTTTTTTTTTGGCCGTTAACCATACCATGAAAATAGTATATTATTTTTATTCTTTGGGTCGCCACGTTTATGAAAATACTTCATTTATATATATTTTTTTATTTTTTCCCATTTTTACTGAATAAAAAGTAATTTGGCAAAATTGTTGTTAATTTTAGCATCACCGACTTACATATGCATAACTTTTTTATTTTTCACCTCAAAAATCTGTTTAAGGGCTTATTTTTTGCAAGAATGATAGCTCTTTTTAGTGGTCTTATTTTAGATTGCGTAACTTTTTAAAATCACTTTTTTAGAGCATTTTTAAAGGGCATTAATAAAAAATCATCTTTATCAGAGAGTTTTTTTAGGTTGTTTTTTACGGGGTTCACTTTGCGGATCTAATAACGATTCTGTTTTATTATACAGATTGTTACGGACGCAGGGATACCAAATATGTGGGGGTTTTGTGTATTTTATTCAATTGTACTGAATAAAAACTAATTTGGAGAAAATCTTATTCATTTTAGCATCACCATCTTTTTATATGCATAACTTTTTTATTTTTTGGCAGATAAATCTTGTTAGGGGCTTATTTTTTGCGAGAACAGTTGTTCTTTTTAGTGGGCTTATTTTGGAGTGCATAACATTTTTTAAATCACTTTTTAGAGCATTTTTTATAGGGTATTAATTAAAAATTATCTTTTTTCGGAACGTTTTTTGCGTTTTTTTCCTCCGGCGTTTACCGTGCGGGTCCAGTAACAATTCTGTTTTATTATGCAGATTGTTACGGACGCGGCAATACCAAATATGCGGGGTTTTTTTGTGTTTTTAATGTTTTTTATACTTTATTAAGTTTTTTTATGGGAAAGTGACATTTTAGGGGCTTATATTTTTATGTATTTATTTTTTGTTTATTATAATGTGTAGTGTTAACTGTTTTTGCATATTTTTACTTATACATACTTGAACTTAAACCAGTGATGCTCTGATCACTGGTTTAAGTTCAATACACTGCTCTACAATACCATTTTATTGTAGAGCAGTGTAAACTGTCTGAGCAAGCTTGCGCATGCTCAGACAGTTTACAGCCAGACCCGGAAGGGGTCTGGCTGCCATGGAGACCGGGCAGCTCTGGGGCACATGCCAGTCCTCGGAGCTGCCCGGCAGAGGATCGGATCCCCCGGTAAGCGGCACGGGGGATCCGATCCACAGCGCTTACACCCTTACACGCCGCGGTCATGTTTGACCGCGGCGTGTAAGGGGTTAACACCCGCGATCGGAGCCGGCTCCGATCGCGGGTGTTAGCGCAGGCTGTCAGCTGTACTAGACAGCTGACAGCCGCTGCTTCTGGTACCGGCTCCGTTCGTGAGCCGGTGCCAGAAGCAGGACGTTATAGAACGTCCCCGTGCGCTAAGCATCTAGCCCCGGGGACGTACTATAACGTCCTGGTGCGCCTAGGGGTTAAAGGGGCTTTCCCATTTCAGCAAATAAATGTTATTGTTTTTCTAATGAAAAGTTCTACACATTTTAAATGTACTTTCTGTGTGAGATCCTAACAGTTTTCTAGATCTCTGCTTGCTGTCCTGCTATAGAAAGCTTCTAAGTTTACTTCCAGTGGACAGAAATCTGACCATGGTCACACAGGTGCATCTGTGTGACCATGGACAGATTTCTGTTAACAGGGAGTAAACATAGAAGCTTGCTATAGAAGGACAGCAAGCAGAGATCTAGAAAACCGCAAGGAATTGATACAGAAAGTATATTGGGAAATTGTATAACTTTTCATTATACAAACAATAATATTAATTTGCTGAAATGAAAATACCCCTTTAAGGCTCATGGGTGTCATTTTCATACAGTGAATCTCTGATTATAAAAGTCCAGGAGTCACTAATAAAGTAGTAATAACACTTTGTTGGGTTCTACTTAAAAAATTGTGTTATACACCATCTGTACAATGACCAACGCGTTTCGACTCTGTTAGTCTTATTCATGGTGTGTGAGTTGAGCTGAAACGCGTTGGTCATTGCACAGTCTGCAAACTTTGTGGCAGAACTGCGGGCACCTGGTTGGCATTAAAGGCGATTATCACGGACTAGGTGAGATGACATATGTATCAGCTTGGTTCTAGAATTAAGTAAGATCACTGTATATAACACATTTTTTTAATCCTTCAAACCATATAGGTTTCCTCTATGTCTACAGGAGGAATCTGGGTTAATTTTTTTGCTGGGAATTTTTTCCTTCATTGTTTTTTGTCCAAAATTAACATATGATGAAAAACTTTACAACCCATAATCTACAGGAATAGCAATACTGCAGTACCTATGCTTCTGCACAAGGGGGAGATGTGAATCCAAGAAATTACACTAAATAAACAAAATATAGGTGAATAAATAATAATATCTTTATTAAATAACAATTGTGTACAATGGTTAAAATAATGTTTTCCCAGGTTGTGGAACACGAGGAAAAAGTTACATAAAGGACGGGAATCAAGAATCATGAACATAGTGTGAATATACTGTACATTGGCAAGTGAAAAGTATTTATGGTAGGATCCAAATGTTACTAAACTATAAAAGTATATCAGAAAAAAACATTATTATGAGGATCACTCACCCATAATAATGATCGGCACTGCCCGGGATTACACGCGTTTCTGCTGTATTGCAGCCTTCGTCTGGGGCTCCTTGATGCCAATGTATATTCACACTATGTTCATGATTCTTGATTGTCGTCCTGTATGAAACTTTTTCCTTGTGTTCCACGCCCTGGGAAAACATTATTTTAACCGTTGTACACAATTATTTAATAAAGTTGTTATTATTTATTCACCTATATTTTGTTTATGTAGTGTTATTTGTTGGATTCACATCTCCCCCTTGTGGAGAAGCATAGGTACTGAATCATTTTAACCAACATACTATTGTATATATTTGCACAGGAATAGATACAGTGGCACAAAGCCATTTACAGGGCTATATTTCCCTATTTTAGGTTGTTCAATTTTGTATTCAGGAATAGTAATACTGTAGGTACAGAGTGAAGGTACACTGCTGAGGTTTCAATTACAATGTGATACTGAGCCATCAAAAATTGTATGATCTATTGAATAGGGGTTTACAAATAGTAAGTTGATGGTTATTTAAAGGAAACCTACCATTTGTTTTTATGCATTATGAACCAAACATACCTTGGGAATGCTGTAGCTACACTGATGCAGAAACATATCTTGTTTAATCCCTGAACTGAGTGGTTTTCCTGAAAAAAACAATTATAAAATTATGATAATGAGGCTCTGTCACTCCTGTGGCTGCTCCAGCGCTTCTCCTCTTACCCTAATTATGAACTGCTCCCGAGAACGATGTAATCACTGTGTTGTCCCTGACAGGCAGAAGTAATCAATTGCTGCACCATCCCCCAGCTGCTGTGTATGAGTCATCCAGCTCAGGTTGATTAGTCCTGTCTGGACAGTTCAGGAAGCTCAGTGTAATGTGTTTATGTAAGGCACCCAGCTTTCCCAAGGTCCTGAATTTTATAATTGTTTTTTTGAGCAAAACCCCTTGGATCAGGGATTAAATAAGATATGTTTCTGCATCAGTTTAGCTACAGCAATTGTTGGTTCACAATGCATAAAAACAAATGGTAAATTTCCTTTAAGGTACAACCAGTATCACACGGCGGCTGACACATGGGATTCATTATCTTGTGTTCTTTGCATTAAGATACATTTTAAACACTTATTTCTGTGTATTTATCTAATACTTTGCAGATGGAAGACGCGGCTGTGTTGCCATGAGAACTGGAAGAAAAGCCGGATTATGGGATGTTATAAACTGTGATGAGAAAGCAAAGTTTTTGTGCAAAAAGTTTGCTCAAGGAGTAACACCACCCCCTCCCCCAGCAACAACACCAGAACCAGCATGTCTAAGTAACTGGACTTCTTTAGACCATGGATGTGTCAAGGTAAGGAAACCTGGAAATGTTTTTTTTTTTTTTTTTAGCTTTTTATAGCTTTGCCTTTTTGTCCAGCTTTGGATGGAAGGAAATTTTTAAAAAGTTATATAATAAAGTCATATTTGAAATGTTTTAGGAAAAAATATTTTCTAAAAATCTTTTCTTTTTTACCACCAGTATTACTCAGAAGAGAACTATGCAAAAAAGACCTGGACCGAAGCACGAGATTTCTGCCAGGCTATAGGCGGGGACTTGCTGAGTATCTCCAGTTACAAAGATGATGAAGTAGTATCAGCCATGTTGGAGTAAGCTCTGATATTACTACAAGTTATGTGCTGAAATATATCATGTATCATGGTATGTGAGTGACCCTGGACATGGGGTCCTATCAGAGGGTAGAATGTTATAGAGCAGGAGGAGCTAAGCTGGTAGATGTAATGGAGTTTTCCTGGTCTCCCATGTAGAGTTTATACTAATGACCTCCCCTTTAGGATTGGATTGATGGAGATAAGTGCCCTGGTCTCCTAGTGACCTTTCATGATTAACATGTTCAAACATCAATCAGGGGTCAGCAGAGAGAAGAATAAATAGGGGGACCATGTGGTGACAAGGTTCCTCCCCAGTGTATGTGATTGATCCCAGCTAATGGTAACTAAAAGGACATTGATGATAGTTACTCTGACCACAGACTTAAACGTGGAAAGGAGATAATGGGGGTCATTCACTAAGAGCCCGAATCGCTTTTTTCCGACGGGTTATCTGATTTGCGCCGATTTTCCCTGAATTGCCCCGGGATTTTGGCGCACGCGATCGGATTGTGGCGCATCGGCGCCGGCATGCACGTGACGGAAATCAGGGGGCGTGGCCGTACGAAAACCCGACGGATTCGGAAAAACCGCCGCATTTAAAAAACATGCACTTACCTGCACCCACGATAGGCCGGTGAACTTCAGTGCATTCGGATGAACTTCAGCACAGCAGCGACACCTGGTGGACGTCGGAGGAACTACCTTAGTGAATCCCGCTGGATCGCGAATGGACCGGGTAAGTAAATCTGCCCCAATGAAACAACCTACAGCTTCTTTACTGAAAAAATTACTTTAGAGCAGTAGTAACAGACTGAGCAACTTTCCACACTGGTGGCATGCAACACTGGGGCACATTTACTGACCAGTCCCTGGCCCGTTCCCTGATCCGGAATGTCTGACTGGAATGCACTGTGTCGCGATTCACTAAGATCGTGCTCCCTATATCCGGCATGTGTCGCTTCCCCACTCAGATCCGACAGAGTTCACCTTCTTCTTCCTGGTGTCTTGCGACACAATTTGAAAGTTAAATCCTGCGCTCAATCCGAATCCGTCGGATCGTCCGGCAGCACGCCCCCCAATTTCCAAAATCCGAGGAAAGTGCGTTCTGCAGACCCTTAGTAAATAAGCCCCATTGGGGCAGATTTACTTACACGGTCCAGTCACGATCCAGCGACGCTGACTCGGGTTCTGCCGGGATACACTAAGGTCGTGCGCCCGATGTTCACTAGGTGTCGCTGCTGCGCTGAAGTCCGCAGTAATTCACTTCCTCCGTCTCGGTGTATGTGAGTGCTATTTTTGCGACACAATTTTTTTTAAAATTCCGTGGTTTTTCCGAATCCGTAGGATTTTCCGACACACATGCCCGCGATTTCTGACGCGTGAAAGCCGGCGCCGATGCGCCACCATCGGAATGTGTGCGACAAAATCCCGGGGCAATTCAGCGCAAATCGGAAAAATTCGGGAAACCCAGCGGGAAAACGGGATTTGGACCCTTAGTAAATGTGCCCCACTGTCTTGAGAGGATGGGTTTAAGTGCAAGATCCATCCCTTCAATGATGGGTTTGGAACTGTCCTCAGCACCAACAATGGTCTGTAGCGCTGGGAAAGTCTTCCTGGAAGTTTCTCAGCGCTGTTGCATTAGCAGCACAAATCAGAAGCGTCTCCCCCTCCTCTCTATCCAGACAAAATACCCAGAACCCAGGGCAGAGCTTTTGGACTCGATTGTTCCAGACATTTGAACAGGAATCTCCCAGAGAGCCAACCAGGCAGCCTGCATCTCACCAGGCGGTTAAAAAAAATAAACATAATTTAAATATAAATGAGATACACACATGTATAGCCTATACAGGAGATTATCTAGAGATCACTTGGGAAAGCTGGAATATACTTTAGAAAGCTTGGTTCCCAGAGTTACAGATCAAAGCAGGTTGATTGGGCCTACAGTGTCCACTCCAACAGGATTACCAGGCAGAAAATTAGTAATTGCAGCACTTTGGGTCATTACATTCTCCTCTGCTGTGGTCTCTGTATCAATACCTTTGATTAGCTGCTTAATATCAGCAATTTATCATGCACCATTACCCTTACCTGTATCACCCCTTTTCTCAGACAATCATGGGGAAATGGGTATTGTCCTGCAGCTTAAATATGTGTCGTAGGGCAGCCTAAACATCTCTTTAGTGTTACTTTCTCATGTCCTGGTATAATACACCTGTCAGTGTTAATTCTGCAATCCTGGGTGTACAATGGTGCTGTGATTCCCAATGGGAGCCATTGCTTATAAATGTAAACCTCTTACCGTATTTTTCAGACTTTAAGGCGCACAAAAAAATCATTTGATTCTCTCAGAAATCAAAGGTGTGCCTTATAGTCCAGTGCGCCTTATATATGAACCGTACTTACAGACAACAGCTGCCTTGAGCTGTGCACAGGTCTGCCACCTGCTGGTCATTCATCCTTATAATCAGGTGCGCCTTATAATCCGGTGCGCCTTATATATGAACCGTACTGACAGACAACAGCTGCCTTGAGCTGTGCACAGGTCTGCCACCTGCTGGTCATTCATCCTTATAATCAGCTGCGCCTTATAATCCGGTGCGCCTTATATATGAACCTAAACGTTTTAGCAGGTATTTATTGATGGTGCGCCTTATAGTCCGGTGCACCTTATAGTCTTAAAAAATATGGCAGATACCACAATACGAACTGATTGATTGGGGTTCAAAACCCCTGTTAGGCCACAGATATGTTGTGGCAATACAAAGGTGGGATTGATAAAAAACGAGAAAATGGACCTTACCTTGAGATGATTCACATAATATTATATTATTCTGGATATAGACCAAGAAATGTCTGTTATTACTTAGAAATTCGCAGGATATATGGGGCACATTGCTGTTTATATATTATATATTCTCACATTTATCTTTACAGAGCAGAGTTTCATCAGGAATATAAAATGGCTTGGATTGGTTTTAGGATAAAACATCTAGAGGAACATTTTACATGGACGGATGGATCTCCTGTAAGTAATTATTACAGGAAATCTACCATCACAATCCATCCCGATAAACCAGGGATATTACTCATAGATCCAGGCACCGGGACTGTGGTCATCTTTTTATATGTGTTATCCATTGCCTCCTGCCTTCTAATATCAACTGTTACAATTATGCTAATGAGTCAGAAGGGCTCTGAGTTTGTTACCAGGGCTCCTCTGTGCTGTAGTTTAACAGGTTTTTACACTATGTCACCCACTCCCTGTTCCCTCAGTACTGCCCCCTTCCTTCCGCCTGGTGTAAACTCACGGCTGCAGAGGAAGTTTCAGCGATTGGTGGGAGGAGTGATCCTTTGTGCAACAAGCGGCAGCACGGTGGGGCTCTTGTAACGCTTCTTCTGGCTCATTAGCATAATTTTAAAAGTTCATTGTAAATGGAAGGAGACCATGGATAATAAATATAAGAAGATTACCACAGTCCCGGTGCCTGGATCTATGAGTAATGTCCCTGGTTTATCAGGATGGATTTTGATGGTAGATTTTCGTTATGTGTCTTGTCATAGCAATTATTATCACTTTATTGTGCCAAACAAAATCAGACCCGTTGAGAAAGTCAGTGTGACCCTGTAGCAACATCTGATACCGCAGAAATTTCTGATGTTATATGTTAATAGAGTGAGCTGAGCAGATTGTACATAGTGTCCTATCTGTAGGCGGCATGTCATAGAGAAGGAGCTGTGGAGTTTGTACATAGTGTCCTTTCTTCAGGCAGCATGTTATAGAGCAAGGGAAGCTGAGCAGAATGTACATAGTGTCCTATCTGCAGGCAGCATGTTATAGAGCAGGAGGAGCTGAGCAGATTGTATATAGTGTCCTATCTGCAGGTAGCATGTTATAGAGCAGGAGGAGCTGAGCAGATTATAGATAGTGTCCTCCTATCTGGCAGGTAGCTTGTTTATAGAGCAGAGATGAGCTGAGGAATTTGATATAGTGTCCTACTTCAGGCAACCTGTTATAGAGCAGGAGCTGAGCAGATTTTACATAGTGTCCTATCTGCAGGCAGCATGTTATAGAGCAGATTGTACATAGTGTCCTATCTGCAGGCACATGTATAGAACGGAGGACGGAAGCAGATTTACATAGTGTCCTATCTGCAAAGTCCATGTTATAAGAGCGAGGAGCTGAGCAGATTGTATATGAGTGTCCTATCTCACGGCAGCTGTATAGAGCAGGAGGAGCTGAGCAGATTGTACATAGTGTCCTATCTGCAAGCAGCATGTTATAGAGCGGAGGAGCTGAGCAGATTATAGATAGTGTCCTATCTGCAGGTAGCTTGTTATAAGACAGAGGAGCTGAGGAAATTGTAGTATAGTGTCCAATCTGCAGGCACCATGTTATAGAGAGAGAGAGCTGAGCAGATTGTATATAGTGTCCTATCTGCATGCAGCATGTTATAGAGCAGGATGGAGCTGAGCGATTATAGATGTGTCCTATCTGCAGGTAGCTTGTTATAGAGCAGGAGAGCTGAGGAAATTGTATAAGTGTCCAATCTGCAGGCAACATGTTAGAGCAGGATGGAGCTGAGAGATTGTACATAGTGTCCTATCTGCTGCAGCAGCATGTTATAGAGGATGATTGTACATAGTGTCCTATCTGCAGGCAGCTGTTATAGAACAGGAGGAGCGGATCAGATTGTACATAGTTTCCTATCTGCAAGCAGCATGTTACGAGCCGAGAGCGGAGCATATTATAGATATGTCCTCTCTGCAGGTAGCATTGTTATAGAGCATGATGAGTTGAGGAGTTTGTACATAGTGCCCCCCTGCCCCATCTGCAGCAACATGTTTTATGGCATGAGGAGCTGAGCAGTCTTGTATGTACTGCCTATCTTGCAGGCAGCATGTATAAGCAGGAGGAGCTGAGCAGATGGGTACATAGTGTCCCTATCTGCAGCACAGATGTTATAGCAGGAAGGAGCGTAGGCTGAGCATTTTATATTTTTCCTATCTGCAGCAGCATCATGTTATATAGCCGGAGGAGCTTAGCAATTGTACATAGTGTCCTGTCTGGCATCAAGCATGTTATAGTCAGAGGATCATAGCAGATTGTACATAGTGTCCTATCTGCAGCAGCATATTATAGAGCGGAGGAGCTGCGGCAATTTTACATAGTGTCCTATGTCCAGGCAGCATGTTATAAAGCAGGAGGAGCTGAGCAGATTGTTACATAGTGTCCTATCTGCAAGCAGCATGTATACAGCAGGAGGAGCTGAGCAGATTTATAATTTCCATCTGCATCATTTTTATAGCAGAGGAGCTGAGCAATTGACATAGTGTCCTACTGCAGGCAGGTATGGTCAGACAGAGGAGCTGAGCAGATTGTACATAGTCCTATCTGCAACAAGTGTTAGAGAGCAGGAGGAAGCTGACAGATTGTATATAGTGTCCTATCTGCAGGTAGCATGTTAAGCAGATGAGCTGAGCAGATTGTACATGTTCCTATATGTCATTGCAGCAGCATGTTTAGAGCAGGAGAAGCTGATCAATATTGTACATAGTGTCCTATCTGAAGGCAGCATTTATAGACAGTGAAGCTGGCAGTACATAATGTCTATCTGCGCACATGTATACCTTCAGGAGTCAATGAGCATATATAGTACAGCACTATAGGCTACATACTTGTGAAATATTATATGATGAGCATCTCCTACTCATTTACCCTGTTATTATTGCTTTCCTTTTTTTTATTTTTTGATAGCTGACTTATGAAAATAAGAGGTTTCATGATACGTATGATTACATTGACCATGAACCGCTCTGTGGATTCTAATCCATATGGTTGGAATGCTGGTGACTGTGATATAATTGCGGGATGGATTGTAAGCTGAAAAAAGGTAAAGGCAAAGTTAGTCTGGACTCCTCTTAAACCCCTTTGATGTAAACCTTCTCCTCTACCCACAACCCCTTTTAAATGTGGCCTTGGAAAGCCGCTCTGTGTGCAATAAACTTTAATTCTGTTCAAGATTTCTTTCTTTCTAGTCCTTGATCTGCTGGTGATCACTGAAACATGATCCACAGGATGACACTGCCTCCTACGCTGCTTTGTCCTATGGTGGCTTACATAGACGTTGTGTATTAGTCTGATATTCCAGGTTGTGCATGCAAGAGAATGGGTGCAGCTCAGAGGAGTTCTGGAGCATGAGTGGAAGGTTCAGATTAATGAGCAATTCTTATTTAATAAATATTATCATGAATTGCTGACAAATTGAAGATAAGGGTAGGGGGTAGACTGAGATGATGGAAGAAGTGCAGAATGAGGTGAGAGAGCACTTAAAGGAAATCTACGCATTTGTTTTTATGCATTGTGAACCAATATACCTTGAGAATGCTGTAGCAACACTGATACAGAAACATATATTCTTTAATCCCTGACGCGAGTTTTTTGTTTTGTTTGCTCAAAAAACAATTATATAATTCGACCTTGGAAAGCTGGTGCTGCCTGGCTGCCTATATAAATACATACATGGAGCTTCCTGCACTGTCCAGACAGGACTATCAACCTGAGCTGGATGACTCATACACGCAGCTGGGAAATGGTGCGCAGTGATTGATTACTTCTCCCTGTCAGGACAACACAGTGATTACATCATTCTCTGGAGCCAGTGCATAATTAGGGTAAGAGAAGCGCTGAGCAACCACAGGATTGACAGAGCCTCATTAATCAACTTCTTATAATTGTTTTCAGCAAACCGCTCATTCTGGATTAAACAAGATGTGTTTCTGCCCATCATGGTAGTTACAGCATTCTCAAGTATGGTTGGTTTCATAATGCACCAAAAAAATGGTAGATTTCCTTTAAGCTCACGTTTTGGATTAGGTTTGGTAATCCAGTCAACTCTGTACTGTAAAACGAGGGAAGGGGGGGCATGTCAACCACCAATACAACCAATGTACATAGGGCCATAAAAATAAACTTGAAACAACAAGACCCACTCTATTAGTTCTTATGTAAATGGCTGATAATTCTACTAGGTGATCGCCTCTCCCACCATAGTGTGATACACAGCGGGACACTTACCTCTCTGGGCTTTATATGGAAGGGTTTTATTGGATAAAATGTTTTAAGAATAACTCAGCACAAAGTGACTACAAACTTTACCTTTTTCTTTTCTGAACTGTATTAAAAGGATGAACCAAAAACTCCTGGTGAGGATTGTAGATTTGTAGAGGTTGGAAATGATTTTTAAAATAATTAGATCTTGGCAAGGGGAGATTAAGACCACCATGACCCTGGTCTGTATGTATATAAGGCCCCTACAGTCTGGTATCACTTCCTACATCTGTTACTAGAATCCAGCTTCTTGGAGAAGGAGGATGCATCTCTACTGATGCTTTCCATCTGTGTTTTTCAGGACCTTTAGAGGTCCTGAATTGGCTCTTGTATACATATTTACTGGAGTGCAGGAACAATGTACAAGGATTCCATAGGTAAAGATCCTCATGTGTATAATATTTGGTGGGTGCTGTAGCTTGCCTAGGGCCCATAGAAGACTTGTCCCCATACTGTATATACTCTTGCAGGTTCGCTTCAGGTCTCAGGGCCCTGGCGATAGAGCCTCAGGTGCCCCTGGTGACAGAGCCTCATGGGCCCCTTTGCAGTGAACCATGTGGTTTGCATTAAATATTGAGAAACTAAAACAGTCCCCTGTTCCCTAAAATATTCCCTAGTTTATCATACTAAACCGCCCCCATAGTTATTTTATATAAAGCCCCCCTCACACCCTTGGATTTCAATAGAAACAGCCTTCCTCACCCCCCGTGGATTCCTTATGTACAGCCTTAGTGCCCCCCCCCCCGCAGCTCAGGCCCTGCCCAGGTAGGCCCATTCTTTGTGCCAACTAAACCATGCTAAACAATGCAACACATGTGGTGCTTGTTACTGATCCCTGTGTTCTAAAACGCATTGTAAGAGGAATGTTTGATCGTACCTTAACCCCTTAACGACTTGGCCTTTTTTTGTTTTTTTCACTTCCATTTTTCACACCACACCTTCAAAATCTATAACTTTTTTATTTTTCCACATAAGAGCTCTGTTATGGCTTATTTTCTGCGTAACAAGTGCACTTCGTGTGGACGGTATTTAATTGTTCCATGGCGCGTACTGGGAAGCTCGGGAAAAAAATTCCAAATGCAGTGAAATGGTGAAAAAACACTTTGCGACGTTTTCTTGTGGGCTTGGATTTTACAGCTTTCACTGTGTGCCCCAAATGACATGTCTACTTTTATTCTTGGGTTGCTACGATCACAGGGATAACCACTTTGTACAGGTTTTATAATGTTTTCATACATTTAAAAAAATTAAACCTCCTGTACAAAATTTTTTTTTTGATTTTGTCATCTTCTGGCGCTAATAACTTTTTCATGCTTTGGTGTACGAAGCGTGGGTGGTGTCATTTTTTTGCGACTTTTGATGGCGTTTTTCATTGCTATCATTGTTAGGACTGTGCTACTTTTTGATCACTTTTATTAATTTTTTATATTTTCCAAAATGGCAAAAAATGTCATTTTTGACTTTGGACGTCTATTTCCGTTACGGGTGAAACGCAGTGAAAAAACGTTATTATATTTTGATAGATCGGACATTTCGGACGCGTGTGATACCTAATGTGTTTATATTTTTACTGTTTATTATATTAATATCAGTTCTAGGGAAAGGGGGTGATTTAAATTTTTAGGTTTTTTTAATATAATTTTTTTTTTAAACTTTTTTTACTTTTACTTTACTATTTTTCAGACTCCCTAGTACTTTAACCCTAGGTTTCTGTCGATCCTACCATACTGCCATACTGCAATATGGCAGTATTGGGGATTTTACTCCTCATTCATTACAATGTGCTGATCGCACATGTAATGAATAGGTTAAAACGGACAGCTTGCGGGCCTCGTGAGCCCGATGCTGTCATGGCAACGGATCACCGCTCCCTGTGACGTCACGTGGCGAAGATCGCGCCCAAGATGGCGGCGCCCATGCGGCCCATCTTTTTGAAGCCCCTGCAGCATTGCCGGAGGTGATCGCGGTGAAGCACCCCGATCGGTGCTAGCACCGCTCGCGGTGTTACCGGTAAGCCTTTGGCTGCAATTAGCAAAGACTTACCGGCTATGAGAGTCTTTCATCTGCTAGTACTGTACGTCATGTCTGTGTTGACCCCAGCTACGTTCCGTGGCTCTAGATCCGTCCTTGTGTCTCTCTTCTTTCCTTTCTTTCTACAATCCGGTATTTGTATCCCCTTTCCATTACAGATTATGATTTACCATGACGGCTGCTGATCTATAAGACAGCCACACTATATAAGCCAGGTGAAATGCCCATGGAGAAAGCCCTGGAATATTGCAACACAATTTTTCTCCATTTGTCCACCATTAACAGTGAATCGAGATGACATTTCTGTGGCAATATGTAAGTTTCTAGCACTGATCATCTTCTTATTTTAGCTGGGGGGGGGGGGGGGGGGGGTACACATCGGCCTGTACCGTTCCGTAGCTGGGAGAAGATAGGAAATGTCCTATCTGTTCCCCGAATACAGTGCAGTGCGCCATATCCGTATTTTTCCTGATGATACGGCGCACCGGACTATAGGCGCATTATGATAAAGGCGGGTTACATACGAATATTCCATATATAAGGCGCACCGGACTATAAGGCGCATTATGAATAAAGGCCGGGTACAATATATGAATAGTTATTCCATATATAATGCGGCACCGGACTAGATAGCGGCGTCAGGTTAGTAGGTCGCAAACAAGCTCTGTGGAACCACTAGCTCCCCACCACTGCAGTAAGCCCCTTCAACTGTCCAGCAACCCCATAGTAACGTGCAAGCACGATATACGCAAGAGGTGATCCAGTTCACAGCAGAGGGATGGGGTAAAGTTGTGGGTATCCGTGTCAGGTGGAAAGTAGGGGCAGTGGGACCCTACTAATAGAAATATATCCCACGGGATACAAGACCGGGAAAAGCATCTCTCCAGCGGTAACTCAGACCAGCGCGCAGAAGTTGGTTTCGCGCTATGGCACCCCTTTTTCGGGCCGCTAATTGTCTGCAGTTCCCCACTGAGATCTGCTGTCAAGGGTCTACTCCTGGTAGCGGGGACCTATGTAAGTAAGGGTCCCGCTTGCCCTCCTCCAGTTTAAGGACAAAAGGTGTGCTCTAATGACAATAGGATGCATGTATCACGTACTAAATTTGGTGCTCACACGTTTGCATGTTGGGGGATGAAATGTGGAAGACATGTAAATTGGTGGATCAAAACGAATGGTGATATAAATACTGGTGCTTCTTGGTATTGGCTGGAAATGTATAATTATAGGATCAAGAGTGCCGGAGGCTCTAGCTCACTGACAGAGAGAGAACGGCCACAATATAGGCTCAATCATAAAGAACTAATCAGTACATGAACTTAATAATAGATATGCGTTCCACCAACATCACACAGGGCAAGCGACATCGGCTCCTTGAATACAGCCTTGATACACAACGTCAACGAGGGTCAGCAGAGAGAGCGGGTGGCTGTGCGTCTCTATTCGACGGGTGGCCGTAAGGCTCTGAAACAATCAGGATAGTTGAAGCGATCAAAAGTCTGGGAACGGAAATAGGAGAGAGGGTGTATGAAAAATCTACCAAATGTAGACCGGTGTAAGTGGGGGGGGGCCTGGGAGGTGCGAAATATTTATAAAACACGCCCTCCTCCCCCTGACCCCCCATCGCCGCTACATATGGCGGATACACCTATTTGGACCTCTACACCATCAAAAAAAAAAAAAAAAACAAAAAAAAAAGAAAAAAAGAGGAAAAAAAAGAAGAAAAAAAAGGAGAAAAAAAGGAAAAAGAGGGGAGGGGGGGGGGGGGAGGAGGGGAGGCAAAAAGGGAAGGGGAGGGGGAGGAAAGGGAAGAAAAGGAGCCCACACCCCCCACTTTCTTAAATGGGGGTTGTAATCTGGTGTGACATTCATATTAACCCTTCATCAGTTTTGTTCTCTCAACCCATATTTCTATTCCTTCTTCTATCCTCGGACAGTCCCGGCCCTAACATTACTTCATACTCTGTTGAGTGTGCTCTGTCAGTTCGTGTCCCCCTAATTTGACTTTCCACTTGAGCTTTCTTGCTAGCTACTAGTTGGGACAGCATATTTTTTAGGCCCCCTACGGACCACCTTTACTCCAACTTCCCTGCTTGGTACCATCAGCCTCTTATGCGGTCTGTCTCTCTACACGTACTTCTCACTAATTAGCAATCGCCGATTTTTTTTTTTACCGAAAACTCGATTCAACGTTGAACATCCATTATAGTCATTGAACCCGCTTTTAGCCAGTTTTCTATTCTATTACTGTGATGAGTATGGGTACATAGCACCATAACGGCAAGTACAGTTATTGCCGAATTATGAACTAATGAAGCGCCATAAGCACCTCAAGGTTGATCCTGAACCATTTTTAAGATGCCCTTAGTAACCGGTTCAGGTAGGTATGACACAAATCATAGGTGAAATACTGCTGACGTTGACAGAGGATTCCAGAAGGTATCACTGACGGACTGCGTGGCCAACAAGCATGCCCAATGACACAAAAAAAGGTCGAGTGTGCTAAAGTACGCTTGAGGTGGGAATGTACAAAAAGTTGTAATGCTAAAGGTTTATACCATCATGCGCCTTAATAGTAGGCTAAGAAAATAACCAGGTCGGAAGTCTTGGGGGGGATGACAAACAACTTACTCGCTAGTCATGCGTTCCTCCTGAGTGTCTACTGCCTGTCCGAATAGGACACGCAGAGCATCGGGTACTGAGCCAGGTAGACTGGCTTCTGCTTAAGTGTCCGGTTTAAGGGTTTCAGATGCAAAGATAGATATTTGCTTGAATTGTAAAAAATTTGAAAATACAGGTGCCCAAGGTCTGGAGGTATAGTGGTGCGGAGAGGCCATCCATAATCACTGCTTGAGGTCGATAGATAGTGGAAGAAGTGTATCTCAATACAGGTATGGATGAGTTTGGGGAGCCATGTCCAGATGTGCACACAAACGAATATAAAAAGAGCCAAAGTTGTAATAAGGGTTAAGAAGGATTTACTGTAACAACTTTATCAGGTGGTGCTCCCCCCTGGTGCTACAAAAATCATTTGTTACAATTTGGTTCTTATCGCGATATTCGTAAGTGGGTTCTGAAGATAAGGGGGCGAACTTGTGTACTTACACTGTCCATTTGCGAGCCGAACGGACGCTTCGTCTGACAGAGGATATACGGGTCTTCCGTGTGTCCATAACACCGTGTCTACGGCAGGGTTCTCCAGAATCTGACTGGTTTGTCCGGCGATCACGCCCAACCGATTATAACCGTTGTGAGTTGCGATACATTCGCCGGATGCGCCACAATCGAAGTAGGCGTGGCGTTCCAGACTCCCCAGGGGCATATGCATGGAGTAGGTAACAGGCGCAGAAAGTATGTAAAAGGCGATATCGAAGACCCCGAGCTTGAACTCGATATTACTTACCCGGTCACCTCAAGTTCCCGAAATGCAATGATTTCCGCCGAATAGAAATGCATTCGGGGCCGCGATCGACTGGTGAGATCTTGCGCGGACGCGGTTTCACTGCAAGTCTGGTGTCTGCGGTCAACCAAACAACTCAGGTGTCACAGAGTTCACCCTCTCCCGCCCGAATGCGTAATGCTTGAGCTTGCGACACAAATTTTGAAGTTAAAAGTGTCGCGTGGTTATGTGGTCCGAATTCGCCCCCTGACTTTCTGCCGCATGAAAGCCAAAATCCATCACGAAATGCGCCAAAAACCCCTTTGTTACATCCCCTGTTTCACATCGCAAAATGAATCGTTGGAAATGTTTCCGCGAAGTGCTTCAACACGGGTCCCTTAGTAATGAGCGCGCCAATGGACTTTTGGCTTTTCTTGTTCTGTAAGATACTTTCACTGCGTCTTAGCTTGGAGCGCGTTCTTTAGAAAGCTTTTCTAACCATTCCATTAATATCTATAGTAGTGTCCTACACACTGACGTATGGACTGTGGGCCCGGGCACATGACCTGGTTCAGGGGCTTTGGTGGGAGTCACTCAGGGCTTTGGGTTCCTTACAGACATATACATTTGGGGGATTTTATCATAAGTCATCTGAAACTAATGTCTGGCCTAGATCCCTACAATATCATCGCCGCATTGGTAGTTGGACACGCCTCTTATGTGTAGCCTAATTCCCCTTCATCTATCTGCTTATTTGATATGCTTTTACAAGAGAGGTACACGTGAGCATTATTACTATTGGTCGTACGTTTGGGTCGTGGGATCGAAATCACTTATGTCGTAACGGATGAGAACATCCACTAACTTTGCATTAGTTATTGTATACTATGTGAATGTATATACCAAGTATGGAGGAGCTGTTTGTTACTTTAGTGCCCATTGTGGAGGGTTGTGAGGACTGAAATTGTTCAGCCAGAGCAGGTGGTGCAGCTGTGCCTGGATGTTGTCGGAAATCACCGAAGTAGAGCTTGTAGTTAGTAAAAATGGTCTCTGGAAGGACGCTATAGAGGGATTAACTGGGCCAACCAGGGGCTTTTATGAGACACATCACCCCCACCAATCTAGCATGGTAGTGAGGAGGGGGGGGGGGCACTGCGACTTTTTAAGGATTGAAAGCCACCAAGAATTTTTCCAGTGCCTGTTTGCTAATGGCGGAGCTAGGGTTAGAGCATAGGGGGGGGGGTGGGGCCCGCCCTACCTAAAGAGGTCACCAACTCCAGTTTGTGTACCATTATTTCACTATACAGTGACTATAGAGTGGTAACCTTCGGTTCTCCTCATCCTCCTTATAAAAATTCAGACATATAACAATGTAGTGAGACATCTCGGTACTCATACCCAATGTCCGCCTCTTCCGTCGGACCAGCCGCCTAGCCATGGGAATCATTGGATTGTTAAAGAGACCAATCAGGAGGATTTTGGAATCTAAAACCACCCCAGTCCTTATGGCGGTTTATGCAACTAAATGTGAGTCTAATAGGCCATAGCAGGAATAGGAATCGTACGGTACGTGTACCATCATAACAGTAGGGAAGGAGTAGTAGTACTGATACTATACGATAGATAGGAGGGAAGATCGTGCTGTGAGCTAGTATCTAATGGGGGACAAGGTGACTACAAAGGTGAGTACGAGGTAGATAACATAGGAAAAGGCGGGGGAGAGGGAGTGCTATACAGATGGAAACAGTAGATGAAGGGTGGAGTGAGCATGTGTACTATAAGCACTGGGATAGGAGGTAATGTAGGGATACTGAGGTACTACTACATAGCTCGGGCATGAGTAGTAGTAGCATAGGAGGGGGGGGGGAAAAAGGGGAGAGGAAAAAGGGGGGGGGGGAAGTTGTGCTGTTGAGCCGGGGGAAATAGATCAGAGAGGATAAATGAAGTACAATAAAAAAGAAGAGGGAAATAAAAAGAGGAAGGGGGGAAAAAGGGTACATATAAGAGTCAGAGAATGTGGGATTAGTGTATCTATAAGCGGCAAGTTCTAAACGAGGCAAGGATTGGAGTACAGTATGTATTACTCTAAGTGCTTATACGGTTGGAGAGATGTTATACTAGGGAGATGCTATACAGGACAGTGATCAGTGCGGGTTACTGATGATCCAGAGAGAGGGAGGGCAAGGGAGGGGGGGAATTGGAGATGAAGCGAAATAATCAAAAGGAATTGGGACGTAGGTGGAGCAGATTGTACATAGTGTCCTATCTGCAGGCAGCATGTTATAGAGGAGATTGTACATAGTGTCCTATCTGCAGGCAGCATGTTATAGAACAGGAGGAGCGGAGCAGATTGTACATAGTGTCCTATCTGCAAGCAGCATGTTATAGAGCAGGAGGAGCGGAGCAGATTATAGATAGTGTCCTATCTGCAGGTAGCTTGTTATAGAGCATGATGAGTTGAGGAGTTTGTACATAGTGCCCCATCTGCAGGCAACATGTTATAGAGCAGGAGGAGCTGAGCAGATTGTACTCACTAAAGAATGGGCGGCGCTTAGGGGGGGGGGATCGATGATGATAAAACGGCATTGTTCAAACATCAAAGTGCGGGATAGTCAAGGTCGCAGCAGAGACAAAGGAATAAAATAGGGTAGGGTGACGACCGGAGAAATGGGTGGTGACGAAGACAGGTTTACGAAAAAAACTAAAGAGGCCCAGCCAAGATAGATGAACTAAAAATAATGTGATTGATCCCAGCTAATGTAACTAAAAGGACATTGATGATAGTTTACTCTGACCACGACTTAAGAAAACGTGGAAAAGGAGATAATGGGGGTCATTCACTAGGCAGCCCGAATCGCTTTTTTTTCCGACGGGTTATCTGATTTGCGCCGATTTTCCCTGAATTTGCCCGGGATTTTGGCGCAACGCGATCGTATTGGTGGCGCATCGGCGCCGGCATGACGTGACGGAATCAGGTGCGTGGCCGTTACGAAACCCACGGATTCGGAAAAACCGCCCCGCTTTAAAAAACATGCACTTTACCTGCCGACCCACGATAGGCCTGTGAACTCAGTGCATTCGATGAACTTCAGCAAGCAAGCGACACCTGGTGGACGTCGGAGGAACTACCTTAGTGAATCCCGCTGGATCGCGAAATGGACCGGGTAAGTAAATCTGCCCCAATAAACAACCTACACTTCCTTTACTGAAAAAAATTACTTTAGAGCAGTAGTAACAGACTGAGCAACTTTCCCACACCTGTTGGCATGCAACACTGGGGCACATTTACTGACCAGTCCCTGGCCGTTCCCTGATCCGGATGTCTGACTGGAATGCACTGTGTCGCGATTCACTAAGATCGTGCTCCTATATCCGGCATGTGTCGCTTCCCCACTCAGATCCACGAGTTCACCTTCTTCTTCCTGGTGTCTTGCGACACAATTTGAAAGTTAAATAAAAGCCTGCGCCTCAAATCCATCCGTCGATCGTCCGGCAGCAGCGCCCCCACAATTTCCCAAATCCGAGGAAAGTGCGTTCTGCAGACCCTTAGTAAATAAGCCCCATTGGGGAGATTTACTTACACGGTCCAGTCACGATCCACCAGCGACGCTGACCGGGTTCTGCCGGGATACACTAAGGTCGTCGCCCGTGTTCACTAGGTGTCGCTGCTGCGCTGAAGTCCGCGTTAATTCACTTCCTCCGTCTCGGTGTATGTGAGTGCTATTTTTGCGACACATTTTTTTTTAAAATTCCGTGGTTTTTCCGAATCCGTAGGATTTTCCGACACACACACTGTGCCCCGCGATTTCTGACGCGTGAAAGCGGGCGCCGATGCGCCACCATCGGAATGTGTGCGACAAAATCCCGGGCAATTCAGCGCAAATCGGAAAAATTCGGAAACCCAGCGGGAAAACGGGATTTGGGACCCTTAGTAAATGTGCCCCACGGTCTTGAGAGGATGGGTTTAAGTGCAAGATCCATCCCTTCAATGATGGGTTTGGAACTGTCCTCAGCACCAACAGTGTCTGTACGCTGGGAAAGTCTTCCTGGAAGTTTCTCAGCGCTGTTGCATTAGCAGCACATCAGAAGGTCTCGTCCTCCCCCTCTCTCTCTCCAGACAAAATACCCATAACCCAGGGCAGAGCTTTTGGACTCGATTGTTCCAAGATTTGAACAGGAATCTCCCAGAAGCCAACCAGTCAGCCTGCATCTCACCAGCGGTTAAAAAAAATAAACATAATTTAAATAATAAATGAGATACACACATATTATACCTATACAGGAGTTATCTAGAGTACACTTGGGAAAGCTGAATATACTTTAAAAGCTTGGTTCCCAGAGTTTACAAGCAAAGCAGGTGGATGGGCCTACAGTGTCCACTCAACAGGATTACCAGGCAGAAAATTAGTAATTGCAGCACTTGGGTCATTACATTCTCCGTCTGTGGTCTCTGTATCAATACCTTTGATTAGCTGCTTAATATCAGCAATTTAATCAATGCACCATTACCCTTACCCTGTATCACACCAACCCCCCCTTTTTTTCTCAGACAATCATGGGGAAATGGGTATTGTCCTGCAGCTTAATATGTGTCGTAGGGCGCCTAAACATCTCTTTAGTGTTACTTTCTCATGTCCTGGTATAATACACCTGTCAGTGTTAATTCTCTGCAATCCTGGGTAACAATGGTGCTGTGATTCCCAATGGAGCCATTGCTTATAAATGTAAACCTCTTACCGTATTTTTCAGACTTAAGAAGGCGCACAAAAAAAATCATTTGATTCTCTCAGAAATCAAAGGTGTGCCTTATAGTCCAGTGCGCCTTATATATGAACCGTACTTACAGACAACAGCTGCCTTGAGCTGTGCACAGGTCTGCCACCTGCGTTCATTCATCCTTATAATCAGGTGCGCCGTTATAATCCGTGCGCCTTTAATATGAACCGTACTGACAGACAACGCTGCCTGAGCTGTGCACAGGTCTGCCACCTGCTGTTCATCATCCTTATAATCCGCGCTGCGCCTTATATCCGGTGCGCCTTATATACTGAAACTAAACGTTTAGTAGCAGGTATTTATTGTGGTGCGGCCTTATAGTCCGGTGCACCTTATAGTTCTAAAAAATATGGCAATACCACAATACGAACTGATTGATTGGGTTCAAAACCCCTGTTAGGCCACAATATGTTGTGGCAATACAAAGGTGGGATTGATAAAAAAACGAGAAAATGGACCTTACCTTTGAGATGATTCACATAAATTTTATATTATTCTGGATATAGACCAAGAAATGTCTGTTATTACTTAGAAATTCGCAGGATATATGGGGCACAGTGGCGTTTATATATATTATATATTATCTCAACCACTTGTATCTTTACAGAGCAAGTTCATCAGGAATATAAATGGCTTGGATTGGTTTTTTAGGATAAACATCTAGAGGAACTTTTACACTGGACGGATGGTCTCCTGTAAGTATTATTACAGAAATCTACCTACAATCCATCCCGATAAACCAGGGATATTACTCATAATCCAGGCACCCGGGACTGTGGTCAATCTTTTTATATGTGTTATCCATTGCCTCCTGCCTCTAATATCAACTGTTACAATTATGCTAATGAGTCAGACAGAGCTCGAGTTTTTTACCAGGGCTCCTCTGTGCTGTAGTTTAAAAGGTTTTTATAACACTGGTGTCAATCGAAGGCCGGGTAAACAACGGGTAAGGCCGGGCATGTTCAGCCGGAGGGAAAAGGGAAGGTATGTCAGAATAGACTCGGTCACCACGAGCCCTTCCTTCCGCCTGGTGAACCTCACGGCTGCAGAGGAAGTTCAGCGATGGTGGAGGGTGATCTTGTGTCAACAAACGAAGCACTGGGGCTCTTAACGCTTTCTTTCTGCTCATTAGCATAATTTTTAAAAGTTCATTGTAAATGGAAGGAGACCATGATAATAAATATAAGAAGATTACCACAGTCCGGTGCCGGTCTATAGTAATGTCCTGGTTTATCAGGATGGATTTTGATGGTAGATTTTCGTTATTTCTGTCATAGCAATTTTATTATCACTTATTGTGCCAAACAAACAGACCCTTTGAGAAGTCAGTGTGACCCTGTACAACTCTGATACACCGCAAAATTCTGATGTATTGTTAATAGAGTGAGCTGAAGCATTTGTACATAGGTCCTATCTGTGGCGGCATGTCATAGAGAAGGAGTGTGGAGTTTGTACATAGTGTCCTTTCTTCAGGCGCATGTTATAGAGCAAGGAGCTAGCAGAATGTACATAGTGTCCTATCTGCAGCGCAATTTTATAGAGCAGGAGGAGCTGAGCAGATTGTATATAGTGTCCTATCTGCAGGTAGCATGTTATAGAGCAGGAGGAGCTGAGCAGATTATAGATAGTGGTCCTATCTGCAGGTAGCTTGTTATAGAGCAGGAGGAGCTGAGGAATTTGTATATAGTGTCCAATCTGCAGGCAACATGTTATAGAGCAGGAGGAGCTGAGCAGATTGTACATGTGTCCTATCTGCAGCAGCATGTTATAGAGCAGATTGTACATAGTGTCCTATCGGCAGGCATGTTAGAACAGGAGGAACGGAGCAGATTGTACATAGTGTCCTATCTGCAAGCAGCATGTTATAAGACAGGAGGAGCTGAGCAATTGTATATAGTGTCCTATCTGCAGGCAGCATGTTATAGAGCAGGAGGAGCTGAGCAGATTGTACATAGTGTCCATCTGCAAGCGCATGTTATAGAGCAGGAGGAGCTGAGCAGATTATAGATAGTTGTCCTATCTGCAGTAGCTTGTTATAGAGCAGAGGAGCTGAGGAATTTGTATATAGTGTCCAATCTGCAGGCAACATGTTATGAGCAGGAGAGCTGACAGATTGTATATAGTGCCTATTCTGCATGCAGCATGTTATAGAGCAGGATGAAGCTGAGCCAGATTATAGATATTGTCCTATCTCGCAGGTACTTGTTATAGACAGAGGAGCTGAGGAAATTGTAATATATTGTCCATCGCAGGCAACATGTTATAGAGCAAGGAGACTGAGCAGATTGTACATAGTGTCCTATTCGCAGGCAGCATGTTATAGAGAGATTGGTACATAGTGTCCTATCTGCAGGCACTGTTATAGAACAGGAGGAGCGAGCAGATTGTACAAGTGTCCTCTACTGCAAAGCAGCATGTTAGACAGGAGGAGCGGAGACAGATTATAGATAGTGTCCTATCTGCAGGTAGCTTGTTATAGAGCATGATGAGTTGAGGAGTTTGTACATGTGCCCCCATCGCAGGCAAACATGTTATAGAGCAGTAGGACTGAGCGATTTGTATATAATGTCCTATCTGCAGGCAGCATGTTATAGAGCAGGAGGAGCTGAGCAGTTGTACATAGTGTCCTATCTCAAGCAGACATGTTATAGAGCAGGAGGAGCTGAGCGATTGTATATAGTGTTCCTATCTGCAGGGCAGCATGTTATAGAGCAGGAGGAGGCTAGCAGAAAATTGTCCAGTGTCCTG
>CM033645.1:207105777-207203683 GCA_019512145.1 Engystomops pustulosus | reverse complement strand
CAGATTGTACATAGTGTCCTATCTGCAGGCAGCATGTTATAGAGCAGATTGTACATAGTGTCCTATCTGCAGGCAGCATGTTATAGAACAGGAGGAACGGAGCAGATTGTACATAGTGTCCTATCTGCAAGCAGCATGTTATAGAGCAGGAGGAGCTGAGCAGATTGTATATAGTGTCCTATCTGCAGGCAGCATGTTATAGAGCAGGAGGAGCTGAGCAGATTGTACATAGTGTCCTATCTGCAAGCAGCATGTTATAGAGCAGGAGGAGCTGAGCAGATTGTACATAGTGTCCTGTCTGCAGGCATCATGTTATAGAGCAGGAGGAGCTGAGCAGATTGTACATGGTTCTATCTGCATGCAGCAATTGTTATAGAGGAGCATTGGTACATAGTGTCCCTACTGCAGGCAGCATGTTATAGAACATGAGGAGCGGGCAGATTGTAACATAATTGTCTACTCTGCAAAGCAGCATTTATAGCAGGCCGGAGGCGGAGCAGATTATGATAGTGTCCTAGTCTCGCAGGTAGCTTTTTTATAGAGCATGATGAGTTGAGGAGTTTGTACTAGTGCCCCAATCTGCAGGCAACATGTTATAGAGCAGGATGAGCTGCGCAGATGTATATAATGTCCTATCTGCAGGCAGCATGTTATAGAGCAGGAGAGCTGAGCAGTTGTCCTAGTGTCCTATCTGCAAGCAGCATGTTATAGAGCAGGAGAGCTGAGCAGATTGTATATAGTGTCCATCCTGCAGGCAGCATGTTATAGAGCAGGAGGAGCTGAGCAGGATTGTACATAGTGTCCTGTCTGCAGGAGCATGTTATAGAGCAGGAGGATCATAGCAGATTGTACATAGTGTCCTATCTGCGGCAGCTATATAGAGCAGGAGGAGACTGAGCAGATTTTACATATGTCCTATGTCCGCAGCATGTTATAAAGCAGGAGGAGCTGAGCAGATTTGTACATAGTGTCCTATCTGCAGCAGCAGTTATACAGCAGGAGGAGCTGAGCGATTGTATATTAGTTTCCTATCTGCAGGCAGCATGTTATAGAGCAGGAGGAGCTGAGGCAAATTTACATAGTGTCCTATCTGCAGGCAGATTCATAGAGCGGAGGAGCTTAGTCAGATTGTACATAGTGTCCTATCTGCAAACAAATGTTAAAGCAGGAGGAGCTGAGCATATTGTATATAATGTCCCTATCTGCAGGTAGCAGTTATAGAGCAGGATGAGCTTGAGCAGATTGTACATAGTGTCCTATCTGCATGCAGCATGTTATAGAGCAGGAGAAGCTGAGCAGATTTGTACTAGTGTCCTATCGAAGGAGCATGTTATAGAGCAGTGGAAGCTGGACAGTAGCATAAGTCCTATCTGCAGGCAGCATTTTATACCTGTCAGGAGTCAATGAGCAATATAGTACACGCACTATAGGCTTACATACTTTGAAATATTATATGATGAGCAGCTCCTATAACTGCATTTAACACCTGTTTATTATTTGCTATTCCTTTTTTTTTTATCCTTTTTTTTATTTTGATAGCTGACTAATGAAAATAAGATGTTTCATCTGATACGTATGATTACATTACCATGAACCGCTCTGTGGATTTCTATATCCATATGGTTGGAATGCTGGTGACTGTGATAAAGTGCGGGAGGGATTTTAAGCTGAAAAAAGTTAAAGGCAAAGTTAGTCTGGACTCTCTCTAACTCACCTTTGATGTAAACCTTCTCCTCTACCCCACAACCCCTTTTAAATGTGGGCCTATGGAAAGCCCGCTCTGTGTGCAATAAACTTTAAATCTGTTCAAGATTTCTTTCTTTTCTAGTCCTTTGATCTGCTGGTGATCACTGAAAACATTGATCCACCAGGAAGACACTGCCTCCTACGCTGCTTTGTCCTATGGTGGCTTACATAGACGTTGTGTATTAGTCTGATATTCCTAGGTTGTGCATGCAAGAGAATTGGTGCAGCTCAGGAGGAGTTCTGGAGCATGTTGGAAAGGTTCAGATTAATGAGCAATTTTATGTCAATAATATTATCATGAATTGCTGACAAATTGAAGATAATAGGGTAGGGGGGGTAGAACTGGATGATGGAAGAAGTGCAGAATGAATGAGAGCACTTAAAGGAAATCTACCATTTGTTTTTATGCATTGTGAACCAAATATACCTTGAGAATGCTGTAGCAACCTGATACAAAACATATATTCTTAAATCCCTGACGCGAGTTTTTGTTTTTTTTGCTCAAAACAATTTATAATTCAGGCCTTTTGGAAGCGGGTGCTGCTGCCTGGCTGCCTATATAAATACATAACATGGAGCTTCCTCACTGTCCAGACAGGACTAATCAACCTGAGCTGGATGATCATAACACGCACTGGGGAATGGTGCAGCAGTGATTGATTACTTCTGCCTGTCAGGACAACACAGTGATTACATCATTCTCTGGAGCAGTGCATAATTAGGGTAGAGGAGAAGCGCTGAGCACCCACAGGATGTGACAGAGCCTCATTATCATAATCTTATAATTGTTTTCACAAAACCGCTCATTTCTGTGATTAAACAAGATGTTTTCTGCATCATTGGTAGTTACAGCATTCTCAAGGTATTTTGGTTCCATAATGCACAAAGAAAAATGGTAGTTTCCTTTAAGCTCACAAGTTTTGGATTAGGGTTTGGTAATCCATCCAACTCTGTACTGTAAAACGAGGAAGGGGGGGCAATGTCAACCCAACCTACAACCAATGTACATAGGGCATAATAAATAACTTGAAACAACAAGACCCACTCTATTAGTATCTTATGGAAAGGCTGATAATTCTACTATGTGATCGCGCTCCCCCCATAGTGTGATACACAGCGGGACACTTACCTCTCTGGGCTTTATATGGAAGGATGTTATTGGAATAAAATGTTTTAAGAATAACTCAGCACAAAGTGACTACAAACTTTACCTTTTTCTTTTCTAGACTGTATTAAGGATGAACCAAAAACTCCGGGTTGAGGATTGTAGATATTTTAGAGGTTGGAAATGATTTTTAAAATAATTAGATCTTGGCAAGGGGAGATTAAGACCACCATGGACCCTGGTCTGTATGTATATAAGGCCCCTACAGTCTGGTATCACTTTCCTACATCTGTACTAGAATCACTTCTTTCTTGGAGAATGGAGGATGCATCTCTACGTGATGCTTTCCATCGTGGTTTCAGGACCTTTAGAGGTCCTGAATTGCTCTTGTATACATATTTACTGAGTGCAGGAACAAATGTACAAGGATTCCATAGTAAGATCCTCATGTGTATAAATTTGGTGGGTGCTGTAGCTTGCCTAGGGCCCATAGAAGACTTGTCCCCATACTGTATATACTACTTGCAGGTTTCGCTTCAGTTCTCAGTAGGCCCTGGCGATAGAGCCTCAGTGGGCCCCTGGGTGACAGAGCCTCAGTGGGCCCCTTTGCAGTGAACTCATGTGGTTGCATGCATTAAATATTGAGAAACTAAAAGTCCCCTGTTCCCTAAAATATTCCCTAGTTTATCATACTAAACAACCCCCTCATAGTTATTTATATAAAGCCCTACCCCCCTAAACCCTCACCACCCTATGGATTCAATAGAAACAGCCTTCCTCACCCCCGTGGATTCCTTATTACAGCCTTATGTGCCCGCCCCCCCCCAGCCACCCACCTCAGGGCCCTGCCCTATCCCAGTTCTGTGCCAGCTAAGCATGTAAACAATGCAAACATGTGGTGCTTGTTACTGATCTCCTGTGTTCTAAAACGCATTGTAAGAGGAATGTTTGATCGTACCTTAACCCCTTAACGACTTGGCCTTTTAGTTTTTTTCACTTCCATTTTATTTCACACCACACCTTCAAAAATCTATAACTTTTTTTATTTTTTCCACATAAGAGCTCGTTATGGCTTATTTCTGCTGTAACAAGTGCACTTCGTAGTGACGGTATTTAATGTTCCATGGCGCGTACTGGGAAGTCGGGAAAAAAATTCCAAATGCAGTGAAAAATGGTGAAAAAAACATTGCGGAACGTTTTCTGTGGGCTTGGATTTTACAGCTTTCACTGTGTGCCCCAAATGACATGTCTACTTTTCTTTGGGTTGCATACGATCACAGGGATACCACATTTGTACAGAGTTTTATAATGTTTTCATACATTTAAAAAAATTAAACCTCCTGTACAAAAATTTTTTTTTTGATTTTGTCATCTTCTGGCGCTAATAACTTTTTCATGCTTTGGTGTACGAAGCTGTGGGTGGTGTCATTTTTTTGCGACTTTTTGGCGTTTTCATTGCTATCATTGTTAGGACTGTGCTACCTTTTGATCACTTTTATTATCACTTTTTATTAATTTTTATATTTTCCAAAATGGCAAAAAATGTCATTTTTGACTTTGGAGCCTATTTTCCGTTACGGGGTAACGCAGTGAAAAAACTTATTATATTTGTGATCAGTAACACATTTCGGACGCGGTGATACCTAATGTGTTTATATATTTACTGTTTATTATATATTATATCAGTTCTAGGGAAGGGGGGGTATTTGAATTTTTGTTTTTTTAATATAATTTTTTTTTTTAACTTTTTTTTACTTTTACTTTACTATTTTTCAACTCCCAGGGTACTTTAACCCTAGGTTGTCTGATCGATCCTCCTACCAATACTGCCATCTGCAATATGGCAGTATATGGGGATTTTACTTCTCATCATTCAATTAAATGTGTCCTGATAGCACATTGTATAGAATAGGAAATTAAAACGAGACACGCTGTCGGGCCCTTCGTGAGGCGATGCTGTCATGGCAACGATCACCGCTCCCTGTGACGTCATCGGGGACGGAAGATTCGCGCAAAGATGCGGCGCCCATGCGGCGCCATCTTTTTGAAGCCTCCGGCAGCATTGCCGGAGGTGATCGCGGTGAAGCCACCCGGATCGGTGCTAGCACCGTCGCGGGTGTTACCGGTAAGCCTTTGCTGCAATTGAGGCAAAGACTTACCGGCTATGGAGAGTTCTTCATCTGCTAGTACTGTACGTCATGTCTGTGTATGACCCCAGCTACGTTCCGTGGCTCTAGATCCGTCCTTGTGTCTCTCTTTCCTTTTTCTTCTTTCTACCATCTACATCCGGTATTTGTATCCCCTTTCCATTACAGATTATGATTTACCATGGACGGCTCTTAGCTAATATGACAGCCACTACTATATAGCCAGGATGAAATGCCCATGGAGAAAGCCCTGGAATATTGCAACACAATTTTTCCCATCTTGTCACCATTAACAGTGATCAGAGATGACATTTCTGTGGCAATATGTAAGTTCTGAGCACTGATCATCTTCTTATTTAGGCTGGGGGGGGGGGGCGGGGGGGGGGGGGGGGGGGTACACATGCGGCCTGTACCGTTCCGTAGCTGGGAGAAAGATAGGACAATGTCCTATCTGTTCCCCTTTCCCCGAATACAGTGCAGTGCGCCATATCCGTATTTTTCCTGATGATAAGGCGCACCGGACTATAAGGCGCATTATGAATAAAGGCCGGGTACATACGAATAGTTCCATATATAAGGCGCACCGGACTATAAGGCGCATTATGAATAAAGGCCGGGTACATATGAATAGTTTATCCATATATAAGGTCGCGCGACCGGACTAAGGCCTTTAGGTTAAAGATCTGAAACACTCTCTCTCACCCACAAGAGCCCAACTGCAGCAACCCCGATAGAAGCAGCGCAGAGGTGAGCAGTCACACAGGGGATGGGGTAAGGGGGGTCCCGTTCAGGTGGAGAGGGCAGTGGACCCTACTATACATATGGTCCCCGCTAGGAAAAAACCGAAGACGAGTCTCCAGCGGTAACTGCAGACCACCACGCGGCAGAAGTTGGTTTCGCGCTATGGCACCTGTTGTTCGGGCGCTTTGTCTGCAGTTCCCCACTGGAGATCTGCTGTCAAGGGTCTCCCGGTAGCGGGGACCTATGTAAGTAGGGTCCGCTGCCCTCCTCCAGTTTTCATATATAAGGCGTTCCGGACTATAAGGGCCACTTGCTTAGGGGATGTGGGACTGTATTTGTACATTATTTCTGGCTTCTTTATTGCTGAATTATACTTGGTAAAGTGCCGGAGGCTCTTAGCATGACGGCGCCCAAGTGCCTCTCGGCTTCTATGGACTTTAATATATGAATGCGTTCCCACCACTACACAACCTCCTCCTCCTGCCGTCCAGGCGTCGAGACTAGGAGAGAGCGGGGGTGTGCTCTCTATTCAACGTCCTGGGTCTCTGACATCAGGTAGGACGGCAGCGGCGGAGGGAGAGGGCGTGAATAATACCATTACGGGATGCGGGGGAGGTGCCGAAAATATATTGTAAACCACGTCCCCCCTCCCCCCCCTGACCCCCCCATCCCGCTACATATAATGCGGCAGCCTATTTAGGACCTCTACGACCATAATCTGGTGGTAGATGCCATAAAAAAAATAAAAAAAAACCCTAATAAAACAAAGGAGTCTTTTTTCTCCCCCGCCCCCTTTCTTCTCCATTTTCTAGTCCTTATTTCTATCCCGGCAGTCCCGGCAACTTACTTAATACTATTTGTGGCTCTTACAGGAGGTCCCTAAGTTTGACTTCTAGCAGTGATTCTTCTTGCTTGATATAGTTGGAAATTTTTGTGGCCCCCTGAAGGACCACAGTTTCTTCCAAGCTTCCTGCTTGTGTACCATCAGCATCTTGGAGGTCTGTCTATATACAATTACTTCTCAATAATTAGAATCAGAATTTTTTTTTTTACGTATTCAATTCAAAAGGTGGAACTCATATATGAGTAAAAACCCTTTTCCAGTGTTTATTTATATTAACTGTTGATGATTATGGGTAAATAGCAAAATAAAGAAAGTCATTATTCATAATTAGACTAATGAACCCCCATAAGCACCTGCAAAGGTTCCTAACCACCTTTTTATAAGATCCCTTAGTCCGGTTCAGTAGGTGACACAATCATAGGGAATAGCTGTCTGACTTGACGATGTTCCAGAAGGTACACTGACGGACCGCACAAGCAGCAAATGCCAAAAAAAGGTCATTGCTAAAGTAGCTTGAGGGAAGAAAAGTTGCTTGGATAACCCAGCCCTTTAATAGGATGGCTAAGAAAAAATCCATTCGAACTGGGGGAGATTCACAAAGACTGGACTCTGCGCTGGAGTCAGTGCGTTCCTCGAGTGCTACTCCTGCTCAATAGACAACGCAGAGCATCTTTACTGAGCCAGGTAGAACGGGACTTCTGCTTAGGTGGTCCGAGTTAATTTCAGATGAAAGTAGATTTGATTTGCTTTTTATTTGAAATCAAGGTCCCAGGGTCTGGAGAATAGTAGAGAGGCCACAATTCAAGCTGCTTGAGGTCTAGTGGTGAAGTGTACCTCACTCAGTGATGGTTTGGGGAGCCATGTCAAAATTGGGCCACAACAAATGAAAAAGACCAGTTGTTAAGGGTTAAGGAGGCATTTACTGTACAGACAGAGCTTTCATGTGCTCTCCACCCTGTGCTCAAAAGCATTTTTTAACTTTGGTCTTATATAATATTCTAATGTTCTGAGATAAGGGGCACATACTTACAGGTCCTACTTACACTCTTTGCGACCAGCGGCGCGTTCTCTGCGTCTTGCAGAGGATTCGGGTCTTCCGGTTAGTCGCCCCGATGTCTACGGCAGTTTCTCTCGGAATCTGACGGGTTTTTCCGGCAGCCCCACGCCCCCGATTTCCCGTTGTGTGCATACGGCGCCGATGCGCCACAATCCGATTGCGTGCGCCAACTCCCGGGCAATTCAGGGAAATCAGGCGCAAAATTGTAAAATTTCATAACCGAACCCGACGTAAATCGCGATTTATTACTTACCCGGTCCCTCAGAGTTCCCGAAATGGCATTTTCCGTCCGGAAATGCATTCTGCGCGATTTCACTTAGGATCTGCGCCCGATTTCCTGCATCCGTCGCTTCCCCCCACTCAGGTCCACAGAGTTCACCATCTCCCTCCCCCCGATGCATGTAAGTGCTTGGCTTGCGACAATTTTGAAGTTAAATTCCGGGTTTTGTCCGAAGCTCGCCCCCTGATTTCTTCGCCGCATGAAGCCACCAAAATCCGATCACGTGCGCCAAAAACCCCTTTTAAAAATACCCTGTTTCACAGTCCGCCAAATATGAAATCGTTGGAATGTTCCGACGAAAGTGCGTCCATCCACGGGGCCCTTAGTAATGAGCCCCATGACTTTTGGGCTTTTCTTGGCTGTAAAGCCTTAACTTACTGCTTCTTAGCTTGACCGTCTCTTTAGAAAGCTTTTCTAACACAGTCCATTAATATCTATAGTAGTGTCCTGAAACCACTGACAGTATACTGTGGCCGGGCACATGAACTGTTCAGAGGTGCTTTGGGGAGGTCACTCAGGGCCTTTTCTGCTTTCTATACAGACAGATACATTTGGGGAGATTTTCATAAGTCTCTTAAAAACTAATGTCTGGCTAAACCTACAATATCATCCCCATTTGGTAGTGACACTCCCTTATAGTGTAGCCTAATTCCCTTCATCTTCTCTTTTTTAGATTTTGTACAACAAGAGCTCGGAGCAGTTATTATATTGGTCATACGTTTGGACTGGATAGAGAATTCAAGTAGGTGCAAAAGAACGGATGAAACCTCCATGTTATAGAGCAGGAGGAGCTGAGCAGATTGTATATAGTGTCCTATCTGCATGCAGCATGTTATAGAGCAGGATGAGCTGAGCAGATTATAGATAGTGTCCTATCTGCAGGTAGCTTGTTACTATCTATAATCTGCTCAGCTCCTCCTGCTCTATAACATGCTGCTTGCAGATAGGACACATGTACAATCTGCTCAGCCCTCTGCTCTATAACATGCTGCCGTGCAGATAGGACACTATATACAATTGTCAGCTCCTCCTTCTTATAACATGCTGCTTGCAGATAGGACACTATGTACAATCTGCTCCGTTCCTCCTGTTCTAACATGGCCTGCAGATAGGACACTATGTACAATCTGCTCTATAACATGCTGCTTGCAGATAGGACACTATGTACAATTGCTCAGCTCTCCTCTATACATTGCCTGCAGATAGGACACTATATACAATTCCTCAGCTCCCTGCTCTATAACAAGCTACCTGCAGATAGGACCACTATCAAATCTGCTCAGCTCCTCCTGCTCTATACATCTACCTGCAGATAGGACACTAATATACATCTGCTCAGCTCCTCCTGCTCTATAACATGCCTGCAGATAGGACACTATGTACATTCTGCTAGCTCCTCTGCTCTATAACATGCGCCTGAAGAAGGACACTATGGTACAAACTCCACAGCTCCTTCTCTGTTACATCGCCATGGCCAACCCTTCGATACAGGTCGTTCTCCTAGTGCCTATGCTGCTAGCCTGCTGCTTTCCCTACATCGAACTCAGTAATCTTCGGTGCTACGGTCACTGAACTCTTCTCCGGGACTGCCCTGACTTCTCAACGGGTCTGATTTTGTTTGGCACAATAAATGATAATAATTGCTATGACAAGACATAACGAAAATCTACCATCAAAATCCATCCTGATAAACCAGGGACATTACTCTAGATCCAGGCACCGGACTGTGGTAATCTTCTTATATTTATTATCCATGGTCTCCTTCCATTTACAATGAACCTTTTAAAATTATGCTATGAGCCAGAAGAAGCGTTACAAAGAGCCCCACCGTGCTCCCGTCTTGTTGCACAAGGATCCCTCCTCCCACCAATCGCTGAAACTTCCTCTGCAAGCCGTTGAGTTTACACCAGGCGGAAGGAAGGGTGCATATACTGAGGGAACAGGGAGTGGGGTGACATAGTGTAAAAACCTTTAAACTACAGCACAGAGGAGCCCTGGTTAACAAACTCAGAGCCCTCTGACTCATTAGCATAATTGTAACAGTTGATATTAGAAGCAGGAGGCAATGGATAACACATATAAAAAGATGACCCAGTCCCGTCGGTGCCTGGATCTATGAGTAATATCCTGGTTTATCGGGATGGATTGTTATGTAGATTTCCTGTAATAATTACTTACAGGAGATCCATCCGTCCATGAAAATGTTCCTCTAGATGTTTTATCCTAAACCAATCCAACCATTTTATATTCCTGATGAAACTCTCTGCTCTGTAAAGATCAATGTAGATATATATAAATATATAAACAGCAATGTGCCCCATATATCCTGCGAATTTCTAAGTAATAACAGACATTTCTTGGTCTATATCCAGAATAATATAATATTATGTGAATCATCCTCAGGTAAGGTCCATTCGTCGTTCCTCTTCTTTTATCAATCCCACCTTTGTATTGCCACAACATATCTGTGGCCTAACAGGGGTTTTGAACCCCAATCAATCAGTTCGTATTGTGGTATCTGCCATATTTTTTAAGACTATATAGTGCACCGGACTATACAGGCCACCATCAATAAATACCTGCTAAAACGTTTAGGTTCATATATAAGGCGCGGCACCTCGGATTATAAGGGCAGCTGATATAGGATGAATGACCAGCAGGTGGCAGACCTGTGCACAGCTCAAGGCAGCTGTTGCTGTCAGTACGTTCATATATAAGGCGCACCGGATTATAACGGCGCACCTGATTATAAGGATGAATGACCAGCAGGTGGCAGACCTGTGCACATCAAGGCAGCTGTTGTCTGAAGTACGGTTCATATATAAGGCGCACTGGACTATAAGGCACACCTTTGATTTCTGAGAGAATCAAATGATTTTTTTGTGCGCCTTAAATTCGGAAAAATACGGGTTAATAGGTTTACATTTATAAGCAATGCTCCCATTGGGAATCACAGCACCATTGTACCCCAGGATTGCGAATTACACTGACAGGTGTATTATACCAGACATGAGAAAGTAACACTAAAGAGATGTTTAGGCTGCCCTACGACACATATTTAAGTCTGCAGGACATACCCATTTCCCCATGATTGTCTGAGAAAAGGGGTGAGGATACAGGTAAGGGTAATGGTGCTGATAAATAAATTGCTGATATTAAGCAGCTAATCAAAGTATTGATACAGAGACCACAGCAAGAGAATGTAATGACCCAAAGTGCTGCAATTACTAATTTTCTCGCCTGGTAATCCTGTTGGGTGGACACTGTAGGCCCACAAACCTGCTTTGATCTGTAACTCTGGGAACCAAGCTTTTCAAGTATATTCCGCTTTCCCAAGTGATCTCTAATAATCTCCTGTATAGGCTATACATTGTGTATCTCATTTATATTTAAATTATTTTTATTTTTTTTAACCGCCTGGTGAGATCAGGCTGCCTGGTTGGCTCTCATGGGAGATTCCTGTTCAAATGTCTGGAACAATACGAGTCCAAAAGCTCTTGCCCTGGGTTCTGGGTATTTTGTCTGGATGAGAGGAGGGGAGACGCTTCTGATGTGTCTCTAATGCAACAGCGCTGAGAAACTTCCAGGAAGACTTTCCCGCGCTACAGACCATTGTTTGCTGAGGACATTCCAAACCCTCATTGAAGGGATGGATCTTGCACTTAAACCCATCCTCTCAAGACAGTGGGGCACATTTACTAAGGGTCCCAAATCCCGTTTTCCCGCTGGGTTTCCCGAATTTTTCCGATTTGCGTCTGAATTGCCCGGGATTTTGTCGCACCATTCCGATGGTGGCGCATCGGCGCCCGTTTCACGCGTCAGAAATCGCGGGGCATGTGTTGTCGGAAAATCCTACGGATTCGGAAAAACCACGGAATTTTAAAAAAAAATTGTGTCGCAAAAATAGCACTCACATACACCGAGACGGAGGAAGTGAATTAACTGCGGACTTCAGCGCAGCAGCGACACTAGTGAACATCGGGGCCACGACCTTAGTGTATCCCGGCAGAACCCGAGTCAGCGTCGCTGGATCGTGACTGGACCGTGTAAGTAAATCTGCCCCAATGGGGCTTATTTACTAAGGGTCTGCAGAACGCACTTTCCTCGGTTTTTTGGAAATTGGGGGCGCGTGCTGCCGACGATCCGACGGATGGTCGGATTGAGGCGCAGGATTTAACTTTCAAATTGTGTCGCTGTCCTATCTGCAGGTAGCTTGTTATAGAGCAGGAGGAGCTGAGGAAATTGTATATAGTGTCCAATCTGCAGGCAACATGTTATAGAGCAGGAGGAGCTGAGCAGATTGTATCTGCAGGCAGCATGTTATAGAGCAGGAGGATCATAGCAGATTGTACATAGTGTCCTATCTGCAGGCAGCATATTATAGAGCAGGAGGAGCTGAGCAGATTTTACATAGTGTCCTATGTCCAGGCAGCATGTTATAAAGCAGGAGGAGCTGAGCAGATTGTACATAGTGTCTATTGCAGCAGCATGTTATACAGCAGGAGGAGCTGAGCAGATTGTATATAGTTTCCTATCTGCAGGCAGCATGTTATAGAGCAGGAGGAGCTGAGCAAATTGTACATAGTGTCCTATCTGCAGGCAGGATGTCATAGAGCAGGAGGAGCTGAGCAGATTGTACATAGTGTCCTATCTGCAAACAGAATGTTATAGAGCAGGAGGAGCTGAGCAGATTGTATATAATGTCCTATCTGCAGGTAGCATGTTATAGAGCAGGATGAGCTGAGCAGATTGTACATAGTGTCCTATCTGCATGCAGCATGTTATAGAGCAGGAGAAGCTGAGCAGATTGTACATAGTGTCCTATCTGAAGGCAGCATGTTATAGAGCAAGTGAAGCTGGACAGTATGCATAATGTCCTATCTGCAGGCAGCATGTTATACCTGTCAGGAGTCAATGAGCAATATATAGTACAGCACTATAGGCTTACATACTTGTGGAAATATTATATGATGAGCAGCTCCTATAACTGCATTTTACACCTGTTATTATTTGCTTATCCTTTTTTTTTATTTTTGATAGCTGACTTATGAAAATAAGATGTTTCATGATACGTATGATTACATTGACCATGAACCGCTCTGTGGATTTCTATATCCATATGGTTGGAATGCTGGTGACTGTGATAAAGTGCGGGAATGGATTTGTAAGCTGAAAAAAGGTAAAGGCAAAGTTAGTCTGGACTCTCTTAAACCCCTTTGATGTAAACCTTCTCCTCTACCCACAACCCCTTTTAAATGTGGCCTATGGAAAGCCCGCTCTGTGTGCAATAAACTTTAATCTGTTCAAGATTTCTTTCTTTCTAAGTCCTTTGATCTGCTGGTGATCACTGAAACATTGATCCAACAGGATGACACTGCCTCCTACGCTGCTTTGTCCTATGGTGGCTTACATAGACGTTGTGTATTAGTCTGATATTCCTAGGTTGTGCATGCAAGAGAATTGGTGCAGCTCAGGAGGAGTTCTGGAGACATGAGTGGAAGGTTCAGATTAATGAGCAATTATTATGTAATAATATATATCATGAATTGCTGACAAATTGAAGAGTATGGGTAGGGGGTAGACTGAGATGATGGAAGAAGTGCAGAATGAGGATGAGAGCACTTAAAGGAAATCTACCATTTGTTTTTATGCATTGTGAACCAAATATACCTTGAGAATGCTGTAGCAACACTGATACAGAAACATATATTCTTTAATCCCTGACGCGAGTTTTTGTTTTGTTTTGCTCAAAAAACAATTATATAATTCAGGACCTTGGGAAAGCTGGGTGCTGCCTGGCTGCCTATATAAATACATAACATGGAGCTTCCTGCACTGTCCAGACAGGACTAATCAACCTGAGCTGGATGACTCATACACAGCAGCTGGGGAATGGTGCAGCAGTGATTGATTACTTCTGCCTGTCAGGGACAACACAGTGATTACATCATTCTCTGGAGCAGTGCATAATTAGGGTAAGAGGAGAAGCGCTGAGCAACCACAGGAGTGACAGAGCCTCATTATCATAATCTTATAATTGTTTTTCAGCAAAACCGCTCATTTCTGTGATTAAACAAGATGTGTTTCTGCATCAGTGTAGTTACAGCATTCTCAAGGTATGTTTGGTTCATAATGCACAAAAGAAAATGGTAGATTTCCTTTAAGCTCACAAGTTTTGGATTAGGGTTGGTAAATCCAGCCAACTCTGTACTGTAAAACGGAGGAAGGGGGGGCAATGTCAACCTTATACAACCAATGTACATAGGGCATAATAAATAAACTTGAAACAACAAGACCCACTCTATTAGTATCTTATGTGAAAGGCTGATAATTCTACTATGTGATCGCCTGCTCCCACCATAGTGTGATACACAGCGGGACACTTACCTCTCTGGGCTTTATATGGGAAGGGATGTTATTGGATAAAATGTTTTAAGAATAACTCAGCACAAAGTGACTACAAACTTTTACCTTTTTCTTTTCTAGGAACTGTATTAAAGGATGAACCAAAAACTCCTGGTGAGGATTGTAGATTTGTAGAGGTTGGAAATGATTTTTAAAATAATTAGGATCTTGGCAAGGGGAGATTAAGACCACCATGGACCCTGGTCTGTATGTATATTAAGGCCCCTACAAGTCTGGTATCACTTCCTACATCTGGTACTAGAATCAGCTTCTTGGAGAATGGAGGATGCATCTCTACTGATGCTTTCCATCTGTGGTTTCAGGACCTTTAGAGGTCCTGAATTGGCTCTTGTATACATATTTACTGAGTGCAGGAACAAATGTACAAGGATTCCATAGGTAAAGATCCTCATGTGTATAATATTTGGTGGGTGCTGTAGCTTGCCTAGGGCCCATAGAAGACTTGGTCCCCATACTGTAATATACTACTTGCAGGTTCGGCTTCAGGTCTCAGTAGGCCCCTGGGCGATAGAGCCTCAGTGGGCCCCTGGGTGACAGAGCCTCAGTGGGCCCCTTTGCAGTGAACTCATGTGGTTGCATTAAATATTGAGAAACTAAAACAGTCCCCTGTTCCCTAAAATATTCCCTAGTTTATCATACTAAACAGCCCCTCATAGTTATTTTATATAAAGCCCCCCTCACACCCTATGGATTCAATAGAAACAGCCTTCCTCACCCCCCGTGGATTCCTTATGTACAGCCTTATGTGCCCCCCCCCCCAGCAGCTCAGGGCCCTGCCCAGGTATGCCCAGTTCTGGTGCCAGACTAAAGCATGTAAACAATGCAACACATGTGGTGCTTGTTACTGATCTCCTGTGTTCTAAAACGCATTGTAAGAGGAATGTTTGATCGTACCTTAACCCCTTAACGACTTGGCCTTTTTTAGTTTTTTTCACTTCCATTTTTCACACCACACCTTCAAAAATCTATAACTTTTTTATTTTTCCACATAAAGAGCTCTGTTATGGCTTATTTTCTGCGTAACAAATTGCACTTCGTAGTGACGGTATTTAATGTTCCATGGCGCGTACTGGGAAGCGGGAAAAAAAATTCCAAATGCAGTGAAAATGGTGAAAAAACACATTTGCGACGTTTTCTTGTGGGCTTGGATTTTACAGCTTTCACTGTGTGCCCCAAATGACATGTCTACTTTATTCTTTGGGTTGCTACGATCACAGGGATACCACATTTGTACAGGTTTTATAATGTTTTCATACATTTAAAAAAATTAAAACCTCCTGTACAAAAATTTTTTTTTTGATTTTGTCATCTTCTGGCGCTAATAACTTTTTCATGCTTTGGTGTACGAAGCTGTGGGTGGTGTCATTTTTTGCGACTTTTGATGGCGTTTTCATTGCTATCATTGTTAGGACTGTGCTACCTTTTGATCACTTTTTATTAATTTTTTTATATTTTCCAAAATGGCAAAAAAATGTCATTTTTGACTTTGGACGCTATTTTCCGTTACGGGGTTAAACGCAGTGAAAAAACGTTATTATATTTTGATAGATCGGACATTTTCGGACGCGGTGATACCTAATGTGTTTATGATTTTTACTGTTTATTAATATTAATATCAGTTCTAGGGAAAGGGGGGTGATTTGAATTTTTAGGTTTTTTTAATATAATTTTTTTTTTTAAACTTTTTTTTACTTTTACTTTAACTATTTTTCAGACTCCCTAGGGTACTTTAACCCTAGGTTGTCTGATCGATCCTACCATATACTGCCATACTGCAATATGGCAGTATATGGGGATTTTACTCCTCATTCATTACAATGTGCTGATAGCACATTGTAATGAATAGGTTAAAACGAGACAGCTTCGGGCCTTCGTGAGGCCCGATGCTGTCATGGCAACGGATCACCGCTCCCTGTGACGTCATCGGGGAGCGAAGATCCGCGCCAAGATGGCGGCGCCCATGCGGCGCCATCTTTTTGAAGCCTCCGGCAGCATTGCCGGAGGTGATCGCGGTGAAAGCACCCGCGATCGGTGCTAGCACCGATCGCGGGTGTTACCGGTAAGCCTTTGCTGCAATATGCAGCAAAGACTTACCGGCTATGGAGAGTTCTTCATCTGCTAGTACTGTACGTCATGTCTGTGTATGACCCCAGCTACGTTCCGTGGCTCTAGATCCGTCCTTGTGTCTCTTCTTTTCCCTTTCTTTCTACAATCCGGTATTTGTATCCCCTTTCCATTACAGATTATGAATTTACCAGTTACGGCTGGCTGATCTATAATGACAGCCACTACTATATAAGCCAGGATGAAATGCCCATGGAGAAAGCCCTGGAATATTGCAAACACAATTTTTCCCATCTTGTCACCATTAACAGTGAATCAGAGATGACATTTCTGTGGCAATATGTAAGTTCTGAGCACTGATCATCTTCTTATTTTAGGCTGGGGGGGGGGGGGGGGTACACATGCGGCACTGTACCGTTCCGTAGCTGGGAGAAAGATAGGACATGTCCTATCTTTCCCCGGAATACAGTGCAGTGCGCCATATTCCGTATTTTCCTGATGATAAGGCGCACCGGACTATAAGGCGCATTATGAATAAAGGCCGGGTACATATGAATAGTTCCATATATAAGGCGCACCGGACTATAAGGCGCAGGGTTAGAGGTCGCAACCAGCTCTGTTAAAGCGACTCTCCACACACCCGGCAACTGTCAGCAACCCCGAATAGCCGCAGAGGTGAGCAGTCACACAGGGAGATGGGGAAGGGGGTCCGTTCAGGTGGAGGAGGGCAGTGGACCCTACTTACATAGGTCCCCGCTACCGAAGACAGCAGATCTCCAGCGGTAACTGCAGACCACGCGGCAGAAGTTGGTTCGCGCTATGGCACCTGTTGTTCGTGCCGCTTGGTCTGCAGTTCCCACTGGAGATCTGCTGTCAAGGGTCTCCGGTAGCGGGGACCTATGTAAGTAGGGTCCGCTGCCCTCCTCCAGTTTCATATATAAGGCGTTCCGGACTATAAGGCGCACTTTGCTTAGGGGATGGGGGACTGTATTTTACATGTATTTCTGGCTTCTTTATTGCTGAAATTATAATTTGGTAAAAGTGCCGGAGGCTCTTAGCATGACGGCGCCCAAGTGCCTCTCGGCTTCTATGGACTTTAATATATATGCGTTCCCCACTACAAACCTCCTCCTCCTGCCGTCCGAGGAACTAGGAGAGAGCGGGGCTGTGCTCTCTATTCACGTCCTGGCTCTGACATCAGGAGGTGGACGGCAGCGGCGGAGGGGAGGAGGGCGTGAATATACCAAATTACGTGGATGCCGGGAGGTGCCGAAATATATGTAAAACACGCCCCCTCCCCCTGACCCCCCCATCCGCTACATATAATGAGCAGCCTATTTAGGACACTCTACGACCAGTAATCTGGTGGTAGATGTCATTTAAACCCTTCAGAGTTTTTTTCTCTCGCCCATTTTCTAGTCCTTATTCTAGTCCGCGGCAGTCCCGGCAACTTTACTTAATACTATTTTGGTGGCTCTTAAGGAGGTCCCTAAGTTTGACTTCTAGCAGTGAATTCTTCTTGCTTGATAATAGTTGGGAAATTTTTGTGGCCCCTGAAGGACCAACAGTTTCTTCCAAAGCTTCCATGCTTGTGTACCATCAGCATCTTTGAGGTCTGTCTATATACAAGTACTTCTCAATAAATTAGAATAGCAGAATTTTTTTTTTTACAGTAATTCAATTCAAAAAGTGGAACTCATATATAGAGTAAACCTTTTCCAGTGTTTATTTATATTAATGTTGATGATTATGGGTAATAGCAAAATAAAGAAAGTCATTATTTCAGAATTAGACTAATGAACCCATAAGCACCTGCAAAGGTTTCCTAACCATTTTATAAGATCCCTTAGTCCGGTTCAGTAGGTGACACAATCATAGGGAAGACTGCTGACTTGACAGATGTCCAGAAGGTAATCACTGACGGACCGCACAAGCAGCAAATGCCAAAAAAAGGTCATTGCTAAAGAGGCTTGAGTGGAAGGAAAAATTGCTTGGATAACCGCAGCCTTAATAGGATGGCTAAGAAAAAAGCCATTCGAAATCTGGGGGAGATTCACAAAGACTGGACTGCTGCTGGAGTCAGTGCTTCCTCCTGAGTGCTACTCCTGACCAATAGACAACGCCAGGAGCATCTTACCTGAGCCAAGGAGAACTGGACTTCTGCTTAGTGGTCCGAGTTAATTTCAGATGAAAGTAGATTTTGCTTTTTATTTGGAAATCAAGGTCCCAGGGTCTGGAGGAATAGTAGAGAGGCCACAATTCAAGCTGCTTGAGGTCTAGTGTGAAGTTACCTCAATCAGTGATGGTTTGGGGAGCCATGTCAAAAGTGGGCACACAAAAATGAAAAAGAGCCAAGTTGTTAAGGGGTTAAGGGCATTTACTGTACAGACTTTTCATGTGGCCTCCACGCCTGTGCTCAAAGCATTTTTTACAATTGGTCTTATATAATATTCTAATTTTCTGAGATAATGGGGCACATTTACTTACCCGGTCCATTTGCGATCCAGCGGCGCGTTCTCTGCAGAGGATTCGGGTCTTCCGGTAGTGCGCCCGATGTCTACGGCAGTTTCTCCGAATCTGACGGGTTTTCCGGCAGCCACGCCCCCGATTTCCGTTGAGTGCATACCGGCGCCGATGCGCCACAATCCGATTGCGTGCGCCAACTCCCGGGGCAATTCAGGGAAAATCGGCGCAAAATTGTAAAATTCAGATAACCCGACGTAAAATCGCGATTTACTTACCCGGTCCCTCAGAGTTCCCGAAAGTGCATTTTCCGTCCGGAATGCATTCTGACGCGATTCACTTAGATCGTGCGCCCGATTTCCTGCATCTGTCGCTTCCCCACTCAGGTCCGACAGAGTTCACCATCTCCCTCCCGATGCATGTAAGTGCTTGGCTTGCGACACAATTTTGAAGTTAAATTCCGGGGTTTGTCCGAATCGCCCCCCTGATTTCTGCCGCATGAAAGCCAAAATCCGATCACGTGCGCCAAAAACCCCTTTTAAATCCCTGTTTCAGCAGCGCAAAATGGAAATCGTTGGAAATGTCCGACGAAAGTGCTGTCCACGGGGCCCTTAGTAAATGAGCCCCAATGACTTTTGGGCTTTTCTTTGGCTGTAAGAGCCTTTACTGCTTCTTAGCTTGACCGTCTCTTTAGAAAGCTTTTCTAACCAGTCCATTATATCTATAGTAGTGTCCTGAAACACTGACGTAGGGACTGTGGCCGGGCACATGAACTGTTCAGGGGCTTTGGGGAGTCACTCAGGGCCTTTTTCTTACAGACAGATACATTTGGGGAGATTTATCATAAGTCTCTTAAACTAATGTCTGGCTAATAACCTACAATATCATCCCGATTGGTAGTGACACTCCCTTATGTGTAGCCTAATTCCCCTTCATCTTCTCTTTTTTAGATTTTGTACAAAAGAGCTCGGAGCAGTTATTATATTGGTCTACGTTTGGGACTGGATAGAGAATTCAAGTAGGTGCAAAACGGATGAAACCGCCTCTAACGTTGCATTTAGTTATTGTATACTTATGGATGATATCCAGTATAAAGCTGTTTTTACTTGGTGCACATTGGGAAATGTGAAGACTAAATTGTTGGCCAACTGGTGGGGCAATGCCTGTGCCTGGATGTCCTGGGCGGTCACCATGAATAGAGCTTGTAGTTAGTATAATGGTCTCTGGAAGGACCTAATAGAGGGTTAACTGGGCCAGACCAGGGGGCTTTTATTGAGACACATAACCCCCACCAATCTAGCATGGTAAGTGAGGAGGGGGGGGGGGCAATGCTGACTTTTTAGGATTTAAAGCCCCAAGAATGTTTCAGTGCCTGTTGCAGAAGGCGGAGCTAGGGGATAAGCATAGGGGGGGGGGGGGGGGGCAAGCCCTCCTAAAGATGCACCCAACCCAGTTGTACCATTATTTCACTATACAGTGACTATATAGTGGTAGATTCTGGTTCTCCTCAGGCCTCCTTATTAAAATTCATACCATATAACAATGTAGTGAGACATCTCTGTACTCATAGACATTTCCGGTCTCTTCCGTATGACCAGTGCCGCTCTACCAGTGGGATCTTGGATTTGTTAAAGAGAACCAATCAGGAGGATTTGGGATACTAAACCACCCGCAGGTCCTTATGGGGCGTTTATACACTAAATGTGAGTCTAATGAGGCACATACAGGATAGGAGTAGTAGTACTGTGCTATACAGGATAGGAGTAGTTTGAATTCTCTATCCAGTCCCAAACGTAGACCAATATAATAACTGCTTTGAGCTCTTTTGTACAAAATCTAAAAAAGAGAAGATGAAGGGGAGTTAGGCTACACATAAGGGAGTGTCACTACCAATCGGGATGATATTGTAGGTTATTAGCCAGACATTAGTGTCTCCTGACTCAATGGGGGAGATTTATCATCAAGTTTCTGAGGTAAAACTGTTCTGGTTGTCCTTGGAAACCAATCAGAGATCAGCTTTCATTTTATAAACAGCTGTGGGAAAATGAAAGCTGAGCTCTGATTGGTTGCCATGGGCAACGAGAACAGTTCTGCTCTAAGAGATGTATGATAAATCTCCCCCGTTAACCTATCTGTCTGTAAGAAGAAGGCCCTGAGTGACTAAGCCCTGAGGAGTTAATTTCTTCTGAAGGACTTCCGAAGTGCTAATATTTTTGGGCATATCCACACTTAAAACTGTATACTAACAAAGAGAAGGGTAACTTTTGGTGTACAATAGCTCCTGAACAGTTCATGTGCCCGGCCACAGTCCCTACATCAGTGTTTCAGGGCATTACTATAGATAGCTTTTCTAACCAGTCCATTCTTTCTAAAGAGACGGTCAAGCTAAGAAGCAGTAAAGGCTCTTACAGCCAAAGAAAAGCCCAAAAGTCATTAAGGCTCATTTACTCACCCGGTCCTGTGGCGATCCAGCTGCGCGTTCTCCGACGAGGATTCGGGTCTTCTGGCGATTCACTAAAGTCGTGCACCCGATGTCCACCAGGTGTCGCTGCTGTGCCAAGGTCCGCTGGAGTTCACCAACCTATTCGTGGTGCATGGAAGTGTGTGTCAAGCGACACTTTTTCTTTTTTTTAAAAGGCACGATTTTTCCAAATCTGTCGGGTTTTCCGACGGCCACACACCCCATTTTTCGATCGTGTGCGCCAAAAACCTGGTGCAATTTGGCGCAAAATGGTAAAATTCAAAAAACCCGGTGGAAAAAACGCGATTCAGACCCTTAGTAAATGTGCCCCATTTTCTCAGAAAATTAGAATATTATATAAGACCAATTGTAAAAAAAATGCTTTGAGCACAGAAGTGGTGGCCAAATGAAAAGTCTGTACGATAAATGCCCTTGTCACGGGCACCCCCGCGATCCATACCACGGATTGCGGGTGCACCCGTGCCTCTCTCCGCTGCTCCGCTCCCGCTCCCGTGCACTCGCCTCTCCTGGCTCCCGTCCGGACTAGGTCCCGCGTGCAGCCCCGCTCCCTAGGGAGCGTGCGCGGCATTGACTCCAGATTTAAAGGGCCAGCGCGCAGGTGATCGGCTCTGGTCACTTGCTGTTCTGTATTTAACCCTATGACTCCCATCATTCCCTGCCGGATCTTTGTGCCTCATAGCCTTAGAGAAAGCTTCCAAGAGAGGTTTCCTTGGTTCCTGTGTTACCTGGCGTTCCGTGTATTCCGCGTTGCTGTGTTCCATGTGCTTGGTTCAGTTCCACCTGCCTGGACCTCTGTTGCTGACTCCGGGACTTGGACTTGACTTGCATCTATGCGCCTCCCCTGACTCTGTGCCTGGACCTGACTTACGAGATTGTCATCCGCTAAGGTACCTCGACAGCGGCCGCCACAGCGGGCTGTCACACCTGGGGAGGGACCTGGTGGTATCCTGCCGACAGGCAGTCCACCCGCTGTGCGGCAGGCTCTGGTGAATCTGGTGAATCCCAGGTGTCCGCTAGACTTCTGGCCCCAGGTGTTGGTAGTACCACCTCCCGCGGTTGGTCCAGCAGAGGACCACGACTAACAGCCATTAACCCCTCACACTTGGCTCTTTTTTCATGTGTGTGACCCACTTTTGACAGGCTCCCCAAAACCACAATGATTGAGGGTAACGTCACATTAGACCTCCAGATGCCTTGAATTGTGGCATCTCACTTTCCTCCGACCATGGGACCTGATTTCCAATAAAAAGAAAATATACTTCATCTGAAATAACTCGGACCACCAGAGCGAGTCCAGTTCTCTTTTCCTGGATCAGGTAAGATGCTCCTGGCGTTGTCTATTGGTCAGGAGTGGCTCATGTCCTGGATACGTATGTGTGTGGTGGCTCTTGAAGCACTGACTCCAGCAGAAGTCCAGTCTTTGTGAATCTACCACAAATTTTTGAATGGCTTTTTCTTAGCCATCCTATCAAGGCTGAAGTTATCCAGGTTGCTTGTGCACCTTTTTATACCAGAATTTTTCCTTCCACTCAAGCCTCTTTAGCAATGACCTTTTGTGGCATTTGCTCCTTGTGGGGTCAGTGATTACCTTCTGGACAACTGTCACTATGTCCCTATGATTGTGTCACCTACTGAACCAGACTAAGGGATCTTATAAAATGCTTAGGAAACCTTTGCAGGTACTTATGGGTTAAATATTCAAATTTTCTGAAATAATGACTTTTTTTTATTTTGCTGTAACCCATAATCATCAACATTAATATAAATAAACACTGGAAAAGGTTTACCCAATATAATACGAGTGCCACTTTTTGAATTGAATTATTTCATTTGAAACTTTGTAAAAAAATAACCTTTTTGCTTCTATTCCATATTAGAGACCTCAAAGATGCTGATGGTACACCAGTATGGAAGCTTTGGCAGAGACTGTTGGTCCTCCAAGGGCCACAAAAACTTTCCCAACTATTATCAAGCAAGAAGAATTCACTGCTAGAAGTCAAACTTAAAGGGGTATTCCCATTTCAAGTAATTGCTATTGTTTAAATAATGAAAAGTTATACAAATTTCCAATATATTTTCTGTATAAATTCCCCACGGTTTTCTAGAATCTCTGCTTGCTGTCATTCTATAGGAAAGCTTCTATGTTGCTGCAAGTGACATAATGGACCATGGTCACCACAGGTGCCACGGCTCGTTATAACACACAGCTCTTGATACTCTCTATGGAGAAAGATACAACGAGCCGTGCACCTGTGTGACCATTTCTGTCCACTGGAAGCAAACATAGAAGCTTCCTATAGAATGACAGCAAGCAGAGATCTAGAAAACTTTTTATTATTCAAACAATTGCAAATACTTATTGTAATGGGAATATCCCTTTAACCCCTTACCGACGCGCGCCGTACTAGAACGGCGCGCGCCGGGTCCCGGTGCATGGGGAGGGCTCGCGGGCCGAGCCCTCTCCATAGCCGGTAAGTCTTTGCTGCATATTGCAGCAAAGGCTTACCGGTAACACCCGCGATCGGTGCTAGCACCGATCGTGGGTGTTTTCTCCGTGATCGCCGCAATGCTGCCGGCGGCTTCAAAGAGATGGCGCCGCATGGGCGCCGCCATCTTGTTGTGGATCGCTGCTCCCCGATGACGTCACGGGGAGCGGCGATCCGTCGCCATGGTAACCTCGGGTGTTCCGAACTAATTGCACATTGTAATGCATGGGGAGTAAAATCCACATATACTGCCATACTGTAGTATGGCAGTATATGATAGGATCGATCAGACTACCTAGGGTTAGAGTACCCTAGGGAGTCTGAAAAATAGTAAAAGTAAAAATAAAAAAAAGTTTAAAAAAAAAAAATTATAATAAAAAAACCTAAAAATTCAAATCACCCCCCTTTCCCTAGAACTGATATAAAAATAAATAAACAGTAAAAATCATAAACACATTAGGTATCGCCGCGTCCGAAAATGCCCGATCTATCAAAATATGATAATGTTTTTTCACTATGTTTAACCCCGTAACGGAAAATAGCATCCAAAGTCGAAAATGGCATTTTTTTGCCATTTTGAAAAATATAAAAAAATTAATAAAAAATGATCAAAAGGTCGCACAGTCCCAAAAATTATAGTAATGAAAACGGCATCAAAATTCGCAAAAAATGACACTATCCACAGCTCCGTACACCAAAGTATGAAAAAGTTATTGGCCCCAGAAGATGGCAAAATAAAAAAAAAATATTTTGTACAGGAGGTTTTAATTTTTTTAAATGTATGAAAACATTATAAAACCTATACAAATTTGGTATCCACGTGATCGTACCGACCCAAAGAATAAAATAGACATGTCATTTAGGACGCAGAGTGAAAGCTGTAAAATCCAAGCCCACAAGAAAATGTCACAAATGTGGTTTTTCACCATTTTCACTGCATTTGGAATTTTTTTCCCGCTTCCCAGTACACGCCATAGAATATTAAATACCGTCACTACGAAGTGCAATTTGTTACGCAGAAAATAAGCCATAACACAGCTCTTTATGTGGAAAAATAAAAAAGTTATAGATTTTTGAAGTTGGTGAGTGAAAAATGGAAGTGAAAAAACTAAAAAAGGCCAAGTCGTTAAGGGGTTAAGGACCTCCTTAAGAGCCTCCGAAATAGTATTAAGTAAAGTTGCCAGGACTGCCTGGGACCAGAATAAGTTCAAAATGGGCGAGAGAAAGAAACTCTGAAGGGGTTTAAAGGACATCTACCACCAGATTACTGGTGGAAGTGCCCTAAATAGGCTGCTCGCTATGTCTAGAGGATGGGGAGACATGTTTTACATGTCGGGGGGGCATGGCCGTTGGAAAACCCAACGGATTCGGAAAAAACGCCGTATTTTTTTTTTTTAAAAGTGCCGCTCGACACGCACGAATAGCTTGGTGAACTCCAGCGAACTCTGACGGACTTCAGTGCAGCAGCGACACCTGGTGGACATTGGGCGCACTACCTTAGTGAATCGGCGGAAGACCTGAATCAGCGTCAGAGATCGCAAATGGACCGGGTAGTAAATGTGCCCCAATGCGTACCTTAGCACGGTGGGCACACGTCGGCGCTGGGGAAGGGTAGTGTGCCCACGTGTGCCCACCATAGAGCTATATGGCGCACTGCGCTGTATTCTGGGGAAAGATAGGACATGTCCTATCTTTCTCCCAGCTACGGAACGGTACAGTGCCGCATGTGTGTGGCACCGTGCCGCTCCCGTACGGTGCTTTGAGCACATTACCATCTATAGGGGATGTAAATACGGCATATATACGTTGGCTGTATATACGTCCCCCATACGGCCGTGTGAATACAGCCTAAGGTTGTATTGCTCCATAGGACCACACTGATAAAGAGTAGCATGCATGGATGTCATTGTGGTCTTGATAAGGAGATGGTAACGAAATAAAGAAGTGACACAGGACCTGGTGGAGCCCCAGTCAGTCTGCCCTTCCTGGTGTAAGTCTATAATAAGAAGGAAATTGTGGGTGCGTCATCTTTCACTAATCTCACCATTTACATCCAGTTACACTCACATCCTGAATCGCTGCTCTAATGGAGAAACTTTTCTGATTCCATTACAATTGTAATTCTACTTTATATAGCAATTGTACCCCCCCCCCCCCTACAATTGTAATTCTACTTTATATAGCAATTGTACCCCCCCCCCCCCAGCCTAAAATAAGAAGATGATTGGTGCTCAGAACATCCTGGCTTATATAGTAGTGGCTGTCATTATAGATCAGCCAGCCGTCACTGGTAAATTCATAATCTGGAAGGAAAGGGATATACAAATAACGGATTGTAGAAAGAAGGGAAAAGAAGAGACAACACATGGACGGATCTAGAGACACGGAACGTAGCGGGGAATACACGAAGACATACAGTACTAGCAGATGAAAAATTCTAGAGATAGCTCTAGAAGAACACAACACCTAGAAAATCTCCTAATGGGAGGGTCCCTTGTATGATCAGAGGTGCAAGGGCGTATCTTGAGGGGGTGAAAAGGTTGTGATTGCACCTGGGCCCAAGAGGTCTAGGGGGCCCTTATGGTGTCACTTTCCCATATGAGAAGGCTATTACTATAAACCATACATTATAGTCGGGGGGCCTGGCACAGACTTTGCACTGGTGCCCATCAGCTTCTAGTTCCAAACAGATAGGGACAGTACTTGATGTGGCCGTACGGGCCTTAAATTTTAGGAACTGTACACCTGTATGTTTTTACACAGGAGATCAGTAACAAGCACCACATATATTGCATTGTTACGTGCAAAACACATGGTGCTCGATACGATTGCTGCGTTTTTGAGTGAAACACGCCCTCCCCGTCCTATTTGCATTGCGTTTCAAAACGCAGAATGTTTGACCGGTCCAAGGATCCAGAGTTCAGCAGTGGATGTGCTAGAAATACAGAGGATGGTGAGGAATGTGTTGAGCAGTTGGGATGAAGATCCAGTATTCTGGCACCAGAAACTGGCATACCGGGGCAAGTGCCAGGGCCCTGAGCTGCTGGGGGGGCCACATAATGCTGTACATAAGGAATCCATGGGGGGTTAGGAGGGCGGTTTCTATGAATTATAGGGGTGTGAGGGGGGTGGGCTTATATAAAAAAACTATGAGGGCTCTTTGGGTCATAAACTAGGGAATATTTTAGGGACAGGAGAATGTTTAGTTTCTCAATATGTTATGCAATTTACATGAGTTTCACTGCAAGGGCCATGATGCTCGGTCACCCAGGTGCCACTGAGGCTCGTAACCCAGCCCTACTGAGACCTGAAGCGGAACCTGCCAATAGTAATACAGTATGGGGACCAAGTCTTCTATGGCTGGCAAGCAACAGCACCATCAAATATTATACACATTGAGATCTTTACCTATGGAATCCTTGTTACATTGTCCTGCACATCTGTCCATGCATAAGAGCCAATTCAGGACTCTAAAGTGTTAACGACACTCTAAAGTCCTTAAAGCGCGATTGAAAAGCATATAGCAGTATAGATGTCCTCCTCCATTCCCCAAAAAGCTGATTCTGGGTTACCATATGTAGGAAGTACTTCCAGACTATAGGGTGCCATAATATTCATACAAGGCCAGGACCCATGGTGGTCTTTAATCTTCCCTTGCCAAGATCCTAATTATTTTAAAAAGCTTTTCACAACCTCTTAACATTTATAAACAAATAATCTACAATCCTCACCAGGAGGTTTTGGTTCATCCTTTAATCAGATCCTAGAAAAGAGAAAAAGGTAACAGTTTGTAGCACTAAGTTATTCTAAACAATTTTTATCCAATAAAATCCCTTCCCATATGACGACCAGAGGCAATGTCCCGCTGTGTATCACAGTGGGATTATTGTTTTCACGTTTTATTTGTTATCCCCATATGTTACTGGTTGTTAAGGTTACATTGCCCCCCCCCCTCCATTTTACCTAATGGGCAGATTTACTATACCCACGATTCCAGGACGCCTTCTCTGCGGCAGATTCGGGTCTTTTGGCGATTCACAAAACTGCTTCTCCCGATTCCACCAAGGTGTCGCTGCTGCCTGATTCCTCGCAGATTGCACCGGAGTTCACCGTCCTATCTTGGGTGCAGGTTAGAGGTCCGCAAACGACACTTTATTTTTTTTTAAATGCGGGTTTTTTCCGAATCCGTCACGCACCCCGATTTCCGGTTGCGTGCAACCTGGCGCATATGTCAACACAAATCCGATCGCGTGCGAAAAATCTCGGTGGCAATTCAGGAAATCGCCAAATCGATAATATTCTTGATACCCAGCGGAAAAAACCCGATTAGGCCTTATGTTAATGACCCCCCAATGGTGTGTTTGGTTGGATTTACCAACCCTAATCCAACCTTGTGAGCTTAACGAACCTAACCCCATTTGGTTTTGCGCATTATGAACCAAAATACCTTGAGGATTGCTCGTAGCTACATGATGCGGAAAACTATATTGTTTGAGTGGTTTTTCTGAAAAAACAATTATAATATTATGATATGAGTTCTGTGGTCCTGGTCTGGCCCGGCGGCTTCTCCTGTTACTTTATTAGCACTGCTCCAGTGAACGCTGTATCACTTGTGTTGTCCCTGACAGGCAAAGAGTAATCAATCACGCATCATCCCCTGGCTGCTGTTGTAGAGTCATCAGCTTGGTTGATTAGTCCAGTCGTGACAGTACAGGAAGCTCTGTGTATGTCTTTTGTATATTGTTTTTGTGGCAAAACCACTCGGATCAGGATTAAACAATATATGTTCTGTATCAATGTAGATACGCATTATCCAAGGTATGCTGGACTCAACAGTGCATAAAAAAATGGTAGATTTACTTTAAGTGGTTCTCTTCCACATCTTTGTACTTCCTTTGCTTGTTTTTGGTTATCCACCCACACCCTGGGAACAGCTACTACATGTGACCTTTTCAATATATGAAACATGGGCTTAACGGACGCCCCTGCTCCCTACACAATCCCGAGTTTGGGTAGTTATTCATATATTTGAAAAGGTTCACACGGTTTCCCCAAGGGTGGGTGGGTGGTGGGATTGCCCCCTCCCAATTGGCAACTGCTTTCTTAATCCCTAGTCCACAGCAGTGTAATGAAAGGTACAATATAACATACTTTTATTTTTTCTTTAAAACCAATTTTTAATACAAAAACAACTTTGGCATGTATATACTATGCCGCTGTGGGGACTGGGGGGGGAGTGCTACAAATGGGTCTCCTGGGAACAGGTTCCACTTTAATTAGTATCAATGGTGAAAGCCTAGAGAGTGAGAGCAGGAGGGTCATAGGGGTGGTTGATAGGGATGTTAAATTTCCCATGATGAGGCCCGGAATTTACAACAGAAAGTGAGGAGTGCAAGAGGCAAATTGGTCAAGGAAATGATAGGGATCTGCATAAGGAGGATGAATCCCATGGCCACATGAAGAATGAATTTGAAAAAAAAAAAAGCTTGAGGGAGGATCCAGAAAGTTGCATTGTGGAGAAAGAAGAATATTAACCAAGGCTCCCTGCTATTGTCAGGTCTTAGCAGTAAGAGAAGTGTAAGCACATAGACCAAACAGGTAAGAAGGCAGTTCAGTGATTGCGTCAACATCCGATCCTAATCAGTGGTTGCTTCCGGTAGATATGTCCAAAAACATAAGGGGATGAAAAGATTTTTACAGGGATAAGCGGGGCCGGGGGGGGGGCGCCCGCTCCATCCTGTTGATGACGCAGCTAGGGCTTTCGACAGGGGTAGAGTGACCTTCCTCTGGGAGGTGTGAGAGGGATTTGGGTTTCGGGGTAACGTGTTGTGAAGTATATACCAACACTGATGCGAGGCCCCATAGGCTTAGAATCAGAATTGGACAAAATCTGGCTAAGTATTTGATATTTTAAGAGGTACTCGACAGGGCTGCCCAGTTTCCCCCGTTCTATTTCGTATTTTCTTGGAACCATTAAGCAATTAGTGTAGAAGTAATGTAGGGATCTGGGTTCGGGGGTTTGTAAATGGAACTCAGACTAAGATGCTATTGTATGCAGATGACATACTATTTACTGTTGAACAGCACAGAGGCGTCTGTCCACACTAATAATGGAAACAATAGCAGAATTAGGTAAGTTTTCTGTGGTTAGAGGAACTGAACAAGTCGATTGCCTTCTCCCAGTTTAGTAGTTGGTGAGCTGAAGTTCTGGATCAGAGGGATACGATAGAAAAACTCTTGGGATAAGATGTCTGCGAACCTGGAACCTACACTCACCGGCCAACTTTATTAGGTGGACAGATTTTTTTTACATTTGTTATTGGAATTGCCCAGTGGGTTCTTGCAATTTTGGGAAGAAATTGATATAGAGGTGTGTCAAATCTCAGTATTAGAATTCAAAACACCAGATGTGTTGGTGACAATCAATGGATAGAGAATCAAACACAATGGGGCAGATTACTACCCGGGTCCATTCGTGATCCAGCGGCGCTTCTCTCGCTGGATTCGGCGGTCCGGCCAGATCATTAAGGCAGTTCCTCTGCCGTCCAGAGGTGCTGCTGCGCTGAAAATCATCGGAATGCGCTGTGGAGTTCACCGAGCCGGCTGAGTGAAGGTAAAGTGCACGCTCCGTGAGCAGATTTTTTGTTTTTGCGGACGTTTTTCCGATCCGTTGGGTTTTCGTTCGGCCACGCCCCCGGTTTCCGTGCGTGCATGCCAGCGCCGATGAGGCACAATCCATCGCGCGCGCCAAAATCCCGGGGCACATCAGGGGAAATCGGCGCAAATCTGAATATAGTGAAAACGTCGGGAAACGCGAATCGGGCCTTATTAATGAACCCCAAGGCTATTGACTGTTATCACAGATTGCTAGAAGATGTTTAGATTTATTGTGTGTGGGGGTTTGGGCAGTGGGGGGGGGGTTTAGGGGGTTATATTTGGTTATAAAAGTTATACTGCAGAAAGAATAGGAGAGATTATGATACGTGTGGAACAATGTGTCGAGAGAAGAAGTATAATTTTATAAAGAGGGATGAAATTTAAAAAAAAAAAAGAAAAAAGTTAATGCACACGGAATCGAGCTTCCATAGGCCAACATTTAAAGGGTGTGGGGTAGAGGAGAAGGTTTACATCAAAGGGTCTTAAAGGTACACAGTTGAAGAGAGTCCAGACTAACTTTGCCTTTACCTTTTTTTCAGCTTACACATCCATTCCCGCACTTTATCACAGTCACAAGCGTTCCAACCATATGGATATGAAAACACAGAGCGGTTCATGGTCAATGTAAATCAAGTCATACTATAAAACATCCTATTTCATAAGTACCTATCAAAAATTAAAAAAAAAGGATAAGCAAATAATAACAGATGTAAAAAGCAGTACGTTATAGGAGCTGCTATCATATAATATTTCCACAAATATGTAAGCTATAGTGCTGTACTGTATATTGCTCATGGACTCCTGACAGCTATAACATGCTGCCTGCAGATAGGACATAGACATACTGTCAGCTTCAAATGCTCTATAACATGCTGGACTCAAGATAGGACACTATGGGGCAGAATTATCAAGCTGTCTGGAAGTCAGAATTATTTTAGTTGCCCATGGAACACTAATCAAGCCCCTTTAAAATATTCATGAGCACTGGTACAATGAAGTGAGCTGTTGATTGGTTTCCATGGGCAACTAGAAATTCTCACTTTAGACAGCTTGATAAATCTGCCCCTATGCGCAGCTGCTCCGATATCATTCTCATCTATAACATGCTTTCTGAAAATAGGACACTATGTCAATCAGCTCATCTCCTCCTGCTTATACACATGCTGCCTACGACAGGACACTATGTACATCTGCTCAGCTCCTCCTGCTATATAACATGCTGCCTGCCGATAAGACACATATACAATCAATTACCCTTGCTGGTATACATGCGACTGCAGACAGGACACATGTACAATCTGCTCAGCTCATCCTGCTTATAACATGCTGCCTGAGACAGGACACTATGTACAATCCGCTCAGCTCATCCTGCTTATAACATGCTGCCTGCAGATAGGACACTATGTACAATCTACACAGCTTCTCCTGCTCTATAACATGCTGCCTGCAGATAGGCACATGTTACAATCAGCTATCTCCTCTGCTCTATAACATGCTACCTACAGACAGGACAATATGTACAATCTGCTCAGCTTCATCTGCTCTATAACATGCTGCTGCAGATAGGACACTATGTACATCAGCTCACTTCCTCCGACTATATAACAGTGCCTACAGAACAGGACACTAGTACATCTGCTCAGCTATCATCTCTATAACATGCTGCCTGCAGACCAGGACAATATGTAATGCTCAGCTCATCCGGCTCTTAACATACTGCCTGCAGAAAGGACTATTACAATCTGCTCCCCCTCTGCCTGCTGATAACAGGCTGCCTGCAGACATGACACTATGTACAATCTGCTCACCTCCTCCTGCTGTAAACATGCTGCTGCAGATAGGACACTATGTACAATCGTCAGCTCATCCTGCCTCATAACATGCTGCCTGCAGACAGGACACTATGTACAATCTGCTCTGTCATCCTGCTCTATAACATGAGCCTGCAGATGGGACACTATGTACAATCTGCTCACCTCTCTGCTGTATAACATGCTGCTTGCAGATAGGACACTATGTACAATCTGCCAGTCTCCCTGCTCTATACATGCTGACTGCAGACAGGACACTATTGTACAATCTGACTCAGCTCATCTGCTCTATAAAATGCGGCCCTTGCAGACAGGACAATATGTACAATCTGCTCTGCTATCATGCTCTATAACATGATGCCTGCAGATTGGACACTATGTACATCTGCTCAGCTCCTCCTGCTGTATAACATGCTGCTTGCAGATAGGACACTAGTACAATCTGCCCAGCTCCTCCTGCTCTATAACATGCTGCCTGCAGATAGGACACTATGTATAAATAGCTAGCTCACCATGCTCATAACATGCTGCCTGCAAATAGGGCACTATGTACAATTGCTCAGCTCCTCCTGCTCTAAACATGCTGCTTGCAGATAGGACAACTATGTACAATCTGCTCAGCTCCTCCGCTCTCTACAGATGGCGCCTGCAGATAGGACACTTGACAATATGGCTCAGCTCACCCTGCTCTATACATGCTGCCTGCAGATGGACACTATACAATCTGCTCAGCTCCTCCTGCTCTATACATTGCTGCTTGCAGAATAGGACAATATGTACAATTGCTCAGCTCCTCCTGCCTCTAAAACATGCTGCCGTGAGACAGGACACATGTACAATTCTGCTCAGCTCCTCCTGCTCTATAACATGACCTTGCAGATAGGCACTATGTACAATCTGCTTCAGCTCCTCCTGCTCTAACATGCTGTGCAGATAGGACACTATGTACACTCGCTCACATCCTCCTGCTCTATAACATGCTGTTTGCAGATAGGGACAACTATGTACAATCTGCTCAGGCTCCTCTGCTCTATAACATGCTGCTGCAGATAGGACACTCTGGTACAATATGCTTAGCTCCTCCTGCCTCTATAACATGCTGCGCAGATAGGACACTATGTACAATCTGCTCAGCTCCTCCTGCTCTATACATGCTGGTCATGCAGATAGGACACTATGTCCAATTGCTCAGTCCTCCTGCTATACATGGCATGCGATAGGACACTATGACAATCTGCTATCCTCCTGCTCTATAACATGCTGCTTGCAGATAGGACACTAGTACAATTGCTCAGCTCCCAGCTCTTATAACATGCTGCTTGCGATGGACACTATGTACAATCTGCTCACATCTCTGCTCTATAACATGCTGCTGCAGATAGGACACTATGTACATCTGCTCAAGCTCCTCCTGCTCTATAACATGCTGCCTGCAGATTAGGACACTATGTACAATCTGCTCAGCTCTCATGCTCTATTAACATGCTGCCTGCAGATAGGACACTATGTACAATCTGCTCAGCTCCTCCTGCTCTATAACATGCTGCCTGCAGATAGGACACATGTACAATATGGCTCAGCTCCTCATGCTCTATAACATGTGCTGCTTGCAGACTAGGAAACTAGTACAATTCTGCTAGCTCCTCCTGGTCTATACAATGATGCCTGCAGATCAGGACACTATGTACAAACTTGCTCAGCTCCTCCTGACTAAACATGCTTGTCTTGCAGATAGGAACTATGTACATCTGCTCACTCCTCCTGCTCTATAACATGCTGGGCAGATAGGACACTATTACAATCTGCTCAGCTCCTCTGCTCTATATACATGCTGCTGCAGATAGGAACTATGTACAATCTGCTCAGCTCATCCTGCACTACTAAACATGCTGCATGCAGATAGGACACTATGTACAATCTGCTCAGCTCATCCTGCTCTATAACATGCTGCATGCAGATAGGACACTATGTACAATCTGTTCAGCTCACACTATTAACATATAACATCAGAAATTTCTGGTGTATCAAATGTTGCTACAAGATCACACTGACTTTCTCAACAGGTCTGATTTTGTTTGGCACAATAAAGTGATAATAATTGCTATGACAAGACACTTAACGAAAATCTACCATCAAAATCCATCCTGATAAACCAGGGACATTAGATCCAGGCACCGTGTCTTTGGTAATCTTCTAATATTTATTATTCATGGTCTCCTCTCATTTATAATCAACTTGTAAAATTATGTTAATGAGCCAGAAGAAGCGTTACAATAGCCCCACTGTGCTGCTGCTTGTTGCACAAAGGATCACTCCTCCCAGCATTCACTGAAACTTCCTCTGCTGCCGTGAGATTACACCAGGCGGAGGGAACAGGGAGTGGGTGAAACAGTGTAAAAATCTGTGCTACAGCACAGAGGAGCCCTGGTAACAAACTCAGAGCCCTTCTGACTCATAAGCATAAGTTGATCTTAGAAGGAAGGAGGCCATGGATAACAAATATAAGAAGATACCACAGTCCCGGTGCCTGGATCTATGAGTAATGTCCCTGGTTTATCAGGATGGATTGTGATGGTAGATTTCCTCTAATAATTACTTACAGGAGATCCATCCGTCCATGTAAATTGTTCCTCTAGATGCTTTATTCTCAAACCAATCCAAGCCTTTTTATATTCCTGATGAAACTCTGCTCTGTAAAAATAAATGTGAGAATATATGAGAAAAGAGCAACAGAATTTCTGAGTAATAACAGACATTTCTCGGTCTATATCCAGAATAATATAATATTATGTGAATCATTTGAAGGGAAGGTCCATTTTTACGTTTTTATCTTTGGCCTGACCAGGGTCGGCGCTATGGGTAGGCAAAGTGGGCAATTGCCCAGGCGCCCCTGAAGGGGGAGAATCTCTTCTTTCAAATGAATCTTGAATTTTGTTTCTAGGTGCTATGGATCCAGAGATATTCAGGTTTAAAGTGAGAATATCAAGTGCGATTTTTATATAGAAAAATCACTCCCGACGGCAGTTTAACAGTTAATATGGATTCATATAAAAGAGGAGACTCTCTTCTTTCATAGGAAAAAAGAAGTGAGGTTCTATGTGTCACAGAGCCAGAGATACAGCCCCCTAAAGTGTGCCCCCTACAAGGAGAATTTGCTGCACACAGGAGCTGCTGCACCTCACAGATAATGGAAATATTCACTCCATATGTTACTACATTCTGATAAGGAATAATATCAACTAATATTCATGTTTTTAACCCTCTCCTATCCAGGACTATCTAAGAACACACTTGCTCTCTTATTGCCTTTTATTTCGTGATAGTTTTTTTTTTTTTTGAGAAAATTGACTGATACGATGAACATTCGATCCTCTTTGCCCAATGTCACTACATATTAACACCGCGACCCAGAACATGTCCATAAAGTTATATGTAACACCAAAAACACACACATGTTCTAGAATAAAGTTTTTTTTTTCCCACCATCCTCCATTATTTACACTGATGTTATGATGTTCTCACTCTCATTCTTATGAAGAGCGGAGGATTCTGTTATTGTGCGTATAATAAAATGGCGACATCTAAAAGTGGCTTTTATTATCTCATTAGAGGGGTTTATGGATATATAGTTATGTATTTGGGTTACCATTGTCTAAGGGAACATACAATGATAGATCTGTGTGACGCTCACTGCAATGTGCTGCAATAATAGTCTAGTGCCCCCTGTGGATTTATCGTTCCTTTTGCTAAATATTTTGGTGAATATATTGGTGTGGGGTCTGTATGATCTCCTCACATCTTACGGTTTTAGGAAAGTATATTTTCTTTATATAAGTTTCTGGATTTGTACATATCTTAGAGGAAAGTTTGAATGTTAATTGCCAAATGCATCGCTTGGTTGTCTGCTTTCAAAATTCTATAGGTTTTATGGCGCATTTACTGTTTATTCTGTTTTATTGATTTATTTAGCAGGTTGTGACTGTCTTAAAATTTCTATCTGAAAAGCGGATATTTAGTTATTTCAGTTTTAGTGATATTATGATGATTTATTTATGTGAACATATAAATATGAGGCATTTGTGAACTCTAAACATGTCCATCTATTACATTTAGGAGATGTGAAGGGAAATATTTTCTGTTTTGTGCACATTTTTTGCCATCAAAGGCAAATTCTAAGTATTTTTTATAAAATGTTTCAGTTTGAATCAAAATTGCATGAAGGCGCCTCTGCTTATAAACTCTAATGCAATTTTGAAAATGTGTCTGCTTTCAGAGAATACTTTATTTTTTTTTGCTTTTATATTTCATCATCTTTCATATTTATCTTCTATCATGATAATTATAATTAATAATTCTTTATTTATATAGCGCACACAGTTTCCGCAGCGCTGCACACAAATCAGTCCCTCTCCCCATGGGGCTCACAATCTCATCAACCTACCAGTCATTTTTTGGAGTGTGGGAGGAAACCAGAGGACCTGAAGGAAACCCACGCAAACACAGAGAGAACATACAAACTCTTTGCAGATGTTGACCAGCGCTGCAAGGCTGTAGTGCTAACCACTGAGCCACAGTGCTGCCTATCTATTTCCCTATCATCTATCTATCTCCTATAAAATTCGCTCAGAATTGTTTTACCATGGGGAGCCTCCTGCTGACTGTGGTCATAAAATAGTTTTATTTTGGGGCCCCACTTTTAGTTTTGCCCAGGGCCCCACTTTGTCTAGAACCGGCCCTAGGCCTGACAGGGGTCTTCCAATCAATGGAGCTTCCAATCAATCAGTTCTGATTGTGGTATCTAAGAGGTTTACATTTCTAAGCAATGGCTCCCATTCCTCTCATGGCCTTAGGTAACTCCTAGGGCATTGATGGCGAACCTTTTAGCGGCCGAGTGCCCAAACCCCCCCCTTATTTATTGCGAGTTGCCAACCAAAAATTAAAGCAGTAACTTATTGCTCCCTGTTCCTCAACAAGGACAAGATGGAAAATCTGCATCATTTTAGCTTTTTTTCCAGTGTCCCTCTGTACACAGAGAATCGTGGGGCCAGCAGGAGGTCCTCCTAAGATAATTCGGCCGTGTCTACACATTCTCCCTCTTCCTACAGTCCCAAGCAGTGAAGTAAGTATCAAAATATGACTGAAAGCTGCATCTTTTATGTTGCTTTTAACTGCAGAAAGATTATTTGAGTCCTGTCTGGTGTGCTGGGGCGATGGCCCAAATGCCCACAGAAAGGGCTCTGAGTGCCGCCTCTGGCACCCGTGCCATAGGTTCGCCACCACTGTCCTAGGGGAATCACAGCACCATTGTACACCCAGAATTGCAGAATTAATACTGACAGGTGTATTATACCAGGACATGAGAAAGTAACACTAAAGAGATGTTTAGGCTGCCCTACGACACATATTTAAGCTGCACGACAATACCCATTTCCCCATGATTGTCTGAGAAAAGGGGTGATACAGGTAAGGGTAATGGTACATGATAAATTGCTGATATTAACCCGCTTCTCATAGGTATAGATTCAGAGACCACAGCAGAGGAGAATGTAACAACCCGCGAAGCTGCAATTACTAATTTTCTGCCTGGTAATCCTGTTGGAGTGGACACTGTAGGCCCAATCAACCTGCTTTGATCTGTAACTCTGGGAACCAAGCTTTCTAGAGTATATTCCAGCTTTCCCAAGTGATCTCTAGATAATCTCCAGCACCAGTGTCACACCAGCACCAACTAGTGGATATTGTGGGTTTTTAAGGGGCAGCATGGTGGCTCAGTGGTTAGCATTACAGCCTTGCAGCGCTGGAGACCTGGGTTCAAGCCCCAGTGTCAACGTCTGCCAAGAGTTTTTATGTTCTCTCCATGTTTGTGTGGGTTTCCCCCGGGTCCTCCAGTTTCCTCCCACACTCCAAAAACATATTGGTAGGTTGATTAGATTGTGAGCCCCATTGGGGACAGGGACTGATTTGGCAGGCTCTGTGTGGAGCTGCATAATCTGTGTGCACTATCTTAGTAATTGAATTATTATTATTACTGTGTGCAATGTATCTCATTTATATTTAAATTATCATTGGAACATGAGTCCAAAAGCTCAGCCCTGGGTTCTGGGTATTTTGTCTGGATAGAGAGGAGGAGGAGACGCTTCTGATTTGTGCTGCTAATGCAACAGCGCTGAGAAACTTCCAGGAAGACTTTCCCAGCATTACAGACCATTGTTGGTGCTGAGGACAGTTCCAAACCCATCATTAAAGGGATGGATCCATCCTTTCAAGACAGCGTTGCATGCCACCAGTGTGGAAAGCTGCTCAGTCTATTACTACTGCTCTAATGTAACTGTCATCAATGTCCTTCTAGTTACCATCAGCTGGGATCAATCACACACATGGCCCCCCTATTTATTCTTCTCTCTGCTGACCCCTTATGGGTGGTTAAAGATGTTGATCATGAAAGGTCACTAGGAGACCAGGACACCTATCCCCATCAATCCAATCCTAAAGGGGGGTCATAAGTATAAGGTCCATGGGAGACCAGGAAAACTCCATTACATCTACCAGCTTAGCTCCTCCTGCTCTATAACATTCCACCCTCTGATAGGACCCCATGTCCAGGGTCTCTCACATACCATGATACATGATATATTTCAGCACATAACTTGTAGTAATATCAGAGCTTACTTCAACATGGCTGATACTACTTCATTGTCTTTGTAACTGGAGATACTCAGCAAGTCCCCGCCTATAGCCTGGCAGAAATCTCGTGCTTCGGTCCAGGTCTTTTTTGCATAGTTCTCTTCATAGTAATACTGGTGGTAAAAGATTTTTAGAAAATATTTTTTCCTAAAAGATTTCAAATATGACTTATAATAAATCTTCTATATCTTCTATAGTGGATGTGCAGGTTACAGGCAGTCCCCGGGTTACATACAAGATAGGGTCTATAGGTTTGTTCTTAAGTTGAATTTGTATGTAAGTCGAAACTGTATATTTTATAATTGTAGCTCCAGACAAATAGTTTTTTTTCCCCCAGTGACAATTGGAGTTTCAAAATTTTTAGCTGTAATTGGACCAAGGATTATCAATAAAGCTTCATTACAGACACCTTACAGCTGATCATTGCAGCCTGGGACTATAGTAACATCCAGAGACTTCACCAGAGGTCACAGGGGGAAGAGGGGTCCGTCTGTAACTAGGGGTCATCTGTAAGTTTGGTGTCCTTAACCTCTTTCCGACGCGCCGGGTCCCGGTGCATGGAGAGGGCTCACCTCAAACGCCGCTGGCAATGCTGCCGGCAGCTTCAAAAAGATGGCGGCGCATGGGTGCCTCCATCTTGCCGCGGATCGTCGCTCCCCGATGATGTTATGGGGAGCGGCAATCCGTTGCCATGGCCTCACAAAGGCCCGAAGCTGTCTCGTCTTAACCCATTCATTAAAATGTGCTAAATGTGCTAATGAATGAGGAGGAAAATCCCCATATACTGCCATACTGTAGTATGGCAGTATATGATAGAATCAATCAGACTACTTAGGGTTAAAGTACCCTAGGGAGTCTGAAAAATAATAAGAGTAAAAATAAAAAATTATAATAAAGAAAATCTAAAAATTCAAATCATTGCCATTTTGAAAAATATAAAGAAATTAATAAAAAGTGATCATTAAAAGTGATTAATTATAGCAATGAAATCGCCATCAAAAGTTGCAAAAAATGACGCCACCCGCAGCTCCGTACAACATAGTATAAAAAAGTTATTGGCGCCAGAAGATGGCAAAATCAAAAAAAAAAAATTTGTACAGGAGGTTTTAATTTTTTTTAAATGTATGAAAACATTATAAAACCTATACAAATTTGGTATCCCCGTAATCGTACCGACCCATAGAATAAAGTAGGCCTGTCATTTGGGGCGCTCAGTGAAAGCTGTAAAATCCAAGCCCACAAGAAAACATCGCAAATGTGTTTTTTCACCATTTTCACTGCATTTGGAATTTTTTTCCCGCTTCCCAGTACACGCCATGGAATATTAAATACCCTCACTATGAAGTGCAATTTGTTACGCAGAAAATAAGCCATAACAGAGCTCTTTATGTGGATAAATAAAAAAGTTATAGATTTTTGAAGGTGGTGAGTGAAAAATGAAGCTTTGTGGATAATCCTTGGTCCCATTACAGCAAAAAATTTTGAAACTCCAATTGTCACTGGGGCAAAAAATTTTTCTCTGGATCTACAATTATAAAATATACAGTTTCGACTTACATACAAATTCGACTTAAGAACAAACCTACAGAACCTATCTTGTATGTAACCCGGGGACTGCCAATAATTCTTTAAAAATTCCTTTCCATCCAAAGCTGGACAAAAAGGCAAAGCTATAAAAAGAAAAAAACCCAAACATTTCCAGGTTTCCTTACCTTGACACATCCATGGTCTAATGAAGTCCAGTTACTTGGACATGCTGGTTCTGGTGTTGTTGCTGGGGGAGTGGGTGGTGTTACTCCTTGAGCAAACTTTTTGCACAAAAACTTTGCTTTCTCGTCACAGTTTATAACATCCCATAATCCGGCTTTTCTTCCAGTTCTCATGGCAACACAGCCGCGTCTTCCATCTGCAAAGTATTAGATAAATACACAGAAATAGATGGTTAAAATGTATCTTAATGCAAAGAACACAAGATAATGAATCCCATGTTGTCTATAGAAGTGTCAGCCGCCGTGTGATACTGGTTGTGCCTTAAAGGAAATTTACCATTTGTTTTTATGCATTGGGAACCAACAATTGATGTAGCTAAACTGATGCAGAAACATATCTTATTTAATCTCTGATCCAAGTAGTTTTGCTCAAAAAAACAATTATAAAATTCAGGACCTAAGGAAAGCTGGGTGCCTTACATAAACACATTACACTGAGCTTCCTGAACTGTCCAGCTGGATGACTCCTACTCAGCAGCTGGGGGATGGTGCAGCGATTGATTACTTCTGCCTGTCAGGGACAGCATGATTACATAATTCTCTGGAGCAGTGCATAATTAGGGTGAGAGGAGAAGCCCTGGCGCACGCTATTTATGACACTAACGAAAATAAGCTCCGGCACGAGCTGGTGCTTGATATTTGCATCTTACACCTACCATTTCAAGTAGTAGGTTTCCTTTAAGTTGAATTTGTATGTAAGTCGAAACTGTATATTTTATCATTGTAGATCCAGTCAAATTTTTTTTGGTCCCATTGACAATTGGAGTTTCAAAATTTTTTGCTGTAATTGGACCAAGGATTATCAATAAAGCTTCATTACAGACACCTTACAGCTGATCATTGCAATCTGGGACTATAGTAACATCCAGAGACTTCACCAGAGGTCACAGGGGGCAGAGAGGTCTGTCTTCTCACCTAGTCCGTGATAATCCCCCCTAACGCCAACCAGGTGCCCGCAGTTCTACTAGTCTAGTTTGCAGGATGTGCAATGACCAACGCGTTTCATCTCAACTCACAGACCATGAATAGGACTCGAAACGCGTCATTCTACAGATGATGTATATTGCAATTTTTTAAGCAGAACCCAACAGAGTGACATTACTGCTTTATCAGTGACTCCTGGACTTTTATAATCAGAGATTCACTGTATGAAAATTACATCCATGAGCCTTAAACCTGATCAATTTTAGTTTCTCTGTTATTACACATCAATTGGTAAAAGACAAGGAAAAGAGAACATTGTCAGCTCATATGAATCCAGTTTTCTGTTCCGCCACTGTAGGTCATGACAAATTTCAGTGGTTCTGGAGCCATTAGAGGTCCAACAAGATTCTAGGTCTCTAATAAGGCGCCATACAGTGAAAATTAGACTGCTGGTAGTTTTTTCATGACATAGACTACTGAGAAAGGACTGGCACTTACCTGGCATGTCCACGTTTTAGTTGGTAGTACAAAACCCTTGTCCCTTGGTGGGTCGCAATGGTATAAAGTGTTTCTCTCCTCAGTATCTGAGAGTCCAGTCCAGAAGTATTTCTCTGGTCTAAACCCAATCAGACTTATTACATAGGCCTCTTCAGTACTGCAAAAAAATCCAAATATGGTGTCATTTTAGGATACACATATTTGATGTTTTACTTCTCAGAATGTTTTGTCCCAGAGGAGTACTACGTGAGAGGAGGGCCCCCCCCTAGCAATGTGACTGCTAAAGTGCCCCTTTTCCCTCAGAAAATATATATATTGCGGCATCATTATGCTTATGTGTGTATACATATTAACAGTACGTCAAGGAGATGCTGACCAATGAGATGTCCAGATGAGAGTCCGTTGTTCTAATGACTCCCCACTCCCCCCAACCACATTATTATGATTGCGGATTCATGCTGATACTGTGGTGATGTGCCGGCGTTATATACATATTATGGTGTACAATGTGTAGTTATAATATGTATAAGGGTGCACATTCCCCATTTTTGTGTAAGCTTCGTTGGACCAGGCCCCCCTGATACTGCGGGCCCCATAGTAGCTGCTACCACTGTAATTAAACACTAAGTTTTGTGTCGGCGTGTGATTAAATAAGTAAACAGTGGCTATCAGTTTGTTAAAATCTACATAAAAAAATTGTCACATGTGAATTTACTGCTACGGGATAGGTTTTAAGGTATATATACATTTTTGGGCGAGGGACCTAGTGTATTCAACGTAATTTTAATTTTGTCGAGGAGACTAAGCTCGTGATATTTGACTTGTCTACAATTCTTGACACAATCACAGTATTGTAAGGCACTGTACTACGTCAGTATTACACTGACAGGCACACAAATACAAAGAGAGAGACTGATGGTGGTGGCTAAAGCATGAGGGACCTTTGTCAGGTTCTGGACTTTTAGTTAAAACTATTGCCTTCTGCAATCATATAGAAAGGTGCTAGAGGTCTAACCATGGGGAGACTCTCTCCTCTGCCAAACCCTTTGAATAGATGTTGTGGTCTCTATGTCCCCCTAAGGTTAACAGGTCAAAGGCCAATAAGTATCAGTGCCCTGATGCCTTCAGAGAAATATCTCCACCTGGGTTAACTCATGTACTATGTAGCCAGAACTGTAATGTCATATATGTAACTGTCCTGACGGTGCAGGAGGATCCATGATGGCCGCAGGTGCTGTTCGTTGTGAATGTTATAGGAGATTCAATTACAGTAGCAGTAATGTCCGTGCCTCCTCCAGCCCTGGTGGGACAGATAAAATGAGGAATATATTAGATTAGTGCGATTATGAGATATATTTTTTAATCATTAACAATCAATCAGCTGTATCCACCGTAGTGACGCAGCTGCGAGATGTGATGATATTATCTAAGAAGTTAGAACATAAATGTAAAAGGACTGCACCAAATAAAAGCAGATTTACATAGTTTCCTATCTACAGGTAGGATATGCAACATCCCCCACCGGGGCCTGGCCTTTCTTCGGTGGTTGTAGACAGCCGCGACCCAGAATACAGGAGTGGATGGCGGTTGCGGCCGAGGCACGTTAGTGTCACGGTGCTTGGTATGGGGACCGGAGGGCTGTCCTACAGCCTGTGTGCAAGAAATATGGAGAGACAGGCTGATGAAGAAGTCTTCTCCCTGGGCAAACCCTGAGGTGTATATGGGATCCCTGGGTGATGGAGGATGGGGAACCTGTGATAGTGAACCAGCCTGATCCAGGGATCACACGGAGACACGATGTGCAAATCAACTTACAATTCTTTATTCAACTTCAAACGGCAGGCAACGGCCTTATCATCAGCAACAGGTACAGCAGGCTGGAAAGCTGGTCGGAGATAGCTGGTCCGCAGGAAGGGTTGCTCATAGCCTGGTAATAACTTCAGGCTGGGCTGGTAGATGGAGTTGAGTCCTGATGATGGACCTCTGCTTGGGGGCTTAATCACCTGACTTGCCTAGCATGTCAGGCAGTGGTCTGTGACACCTCTGGTATTAAGACACTGGCTTCTGCAGCACAGGCAGGTTCCTCTGCTTACTCTACTTACTTTTCTGACTTGTGCTCCAAGATGGAGTCTCTGACTCTGACCATGAGGTCTGTTGGTCCTGACTCTCTGCTCTGACCACATGCTCCCGCCCACCAGGGGTTTTTATACTCCCCTGGTTAGGTGGCAGCACTCGGCAATCAGCTTCCAGCTTGCTTTACAATACTACAAAGGATATTATTGGTTAATAACATTTCACATGTTAACTCTTGCCTTACCAGGCAGTGACTCACAGCTGCAATTACTATGATTCCCATGTACAGACCTCCTAGTGTGAGGGGATATATCCACCAGGTAGCTACTGGATATATGGAATGGACATTTTCGCAACCCCGACCATCCATGCATTGGCAGGGCGCGTTGCAAAGGTATAGAGCATGAGGAGCAGATTGTATCATTGTCTTATTCTGCAGGTACAATTTTGATAGCAGCGGAGGGATCCTTAGTTGATTATATATAGGGATCTTTGTGACTTGAAAATGGAAGATCCGCTAGCTGTACAGATTGTTTATGTGTCAGTAATCTATACGTTTGCCAAAGCCGCATGAGGAGGTATTGCAATTTAGCGGAAGCCGGTACTAATGTAGCACTGATGCCCTTCGTTGTTAATCTACATCACATACAGGACGAACGATCCGGCACGATCCGAACTCAATTCGACTGGAGGTCCGCTCAGGAGCTTTTTGTCAGGGTTTCTTTTGCGATTATGGAGAACTTTTCCTCACACATCTGGTCTGCCAATAGTGTCCGTCCTGTACAGAAATATATGATAAGGCATGTGTACACCATGTATGACTGAGAACATCACCATCACACCTCAGCGTTCACGAGTCCCCTGGTGCACAATCTCAGACCTGGTGGATAAGGTCCACACTAGCTCCTCTTGGTCGTTGGTTGTGTAGGAGGTTCTTTTCTCCTACTCTGCCATGTGTATATGTGACGGTGATCCATCGCTCCTTCATAAAACATCTGACGTCTCAATCATTTCAACCCAGAGCTCAAAGAATATTCTGCATCTCCTAGAGATAGATATATTTATATGTTATTGTATTTTGAGTTGTCAGGTTACATAGAAGCCTAAAACAGAGGGAGGGGCAGCAGGAAGTCACTGCAGATCGGTCTCCACCCACCGACTAAAAAGAGAGGACACCACAGGATCTCCAGGTCAGTACAGAGCTTTTGGTTTTTTTATTATTAAGGGGACTGCTGGACATCTCTGTACTAAGGCAGCTTCTGTGGACATTTCATTTTTACGGGGGCTGATGTGGACAAATCTTTAAGCGGGCGGCTTAATGGACATTTAATTAATAAGAGCTTCTGGACAATATATAATAAAGGGGTTGGCGACTCTTTAACATAAATAACAATGTGCCTTTACAGCCTTAATAATAATTCTTGAATGCTCAACAATTCATTCATCACCCCTGATTCTTCCTTTAGTGCTGTGTGCAGACTCTCTGTGCACTCTCTGCATAGACATGCAAACAAAGATCCTTCACTGGTAAATAGGAGGGTCCTGCAGTAGGAGATTATGACTTATCCCATACCTCCCAACCGTCCCGCTTTCAGCGTGACAGTCCCGTTTTATGGGCTCTGTCACGCTGCCACGGAAAGGGGAGAGAATGTCCCGGGCCCGCCCACTTTTCCGCTTTGTGTCCCCTCCCTCCACCCCCGTATTTAAGAGCTGCAAGAGCAGCCAAGGCATGGGGCTGGTAGGAGGCGGGACCAGCCCCTGCTCCCTCCTCACGATGTCTGCACCATCATGTGGAGAGAGTCGGCTCCGCCCGGCTGGCCACGCCCCCTCCGCAGCTCCAGTGAAAGATGAATGACAGATAGGTAACTGATTAGTACAGGGCCACATAGAGAGCCGAGGAGGAATGCAGGCTTACAGAAGGACAGGGGTGCTGGTGGGGCACAGGAGAGGACGGGGGGGTGCTGAAGGCTACAGTACAGGGGGGATAAGGCTAATGAGGAGAAAGGGGGGCTGGGGCACAGTTAAGAGGACGGGGGGGGGTGCTGGAGGCTACGGGCGGGGGGCTGGAGCTACTGGAGGAGGACGGGGGGGGGCTGGAGGCTACAGGAGGACAGGGGGGGCTGGAGGCACCTCAGGACAGGGGGGCTGGAGGCTACAGGGGGGAGCTGGAGGCTACTGGGGAGGAAAGAGGGTCTGGGGCACAAGAAGAGACGGGGGGAGCTGGAGGCTACTGGAGGAGGAAAGAGGGTCTGGGGCACCAAGAAGAGGACAGGGGGGTGCTGGAGGCTACGGGGGGGGGGGACGTTGGAGGCTACAGGAGGAGGAAAGGGGGAGCTGGCAGCGGAAGAGGACGAGGGGGGTGCTGGAGGCTACGGGGGGGGTGCTGGAGGCTACAGGGCTGGAGAGCTACAGATGCAGACAGGGGGGCTGGAGGCTACAGAGGAGGGTGCTGGTGGGGCAGGAGGAGGCTCGTGGGGGACAGGAGGAGGGCTGCTGGGGACAAGAGGAGGCTGCTGCTGGACAGGAGGAGGATGCTGGAGGACAGGAGGAGGATGCTGGGGGCAGGTGAGGCGAGGACAGAGGATGCTTGAGTAGGCTGGTGGGACAGAGAAGGAAGGCTGGGGGCAGGAGGAGGAGGCTGGGGGACAGGTGGAGACAGTGATGGAGGTGCAGGAGGGCAGGTTGGGACTGTGGGAGTGCTGCAGGTAGTGATGACTGAGCTAGGGTGGGACTGGAGGACAGGTGGAGGATGCATGAAGAGAGGCTGGAGGAGACAGGGGGGGGCTGGAGGCTACAGGAGGACATGGGGGGGCTGGCGGCACGAAGGACAGGGAGGGGTGGGGCACAGGAGCAGGACAGGGGGGCTGGAAGCTACAGGAGGACAGGAGGAGGCTGCTGGTGGCAGGAGGAGGCTGCAGGGGGACGAGAGGCTGCTGGTGGGGAGGGGAGGCTGCTGGTGGCGGAGGAGGCTGCAGGGGGACAGGAGAGGCTGCTGTGGGACAGGGAGGAGGCTGAGACAGGAGGAGGAGGCTGGGGACAGGAGGAGATGCTGAGGGCAGGTGGAGGCTGAGGACAGGAGGATGCTTGAGTAGGCTGGCGGACAGAAGGGGCTAAAGGGCAGGAGGAGGAAGGCTGGGGGACAGGTGGAGGCTGCTGCGGGACAGGAGGAGGAGGCTGGGGGACAGGAGGAGGGGCTGGGGGACAGGTGGAGGCTGCTGGCGGGACAGGAGGAGGAGGCGGGGACAGAATGGATGCTTGAGGGGGAGGTCGGAGGACAGGAGGATTCTAGAGGGGACTGTGGACTGGAGCAGGTGGAGGATGCTGAAGGAGGGGCTGGAGGACAGGAGGCTACAGAAAGGGGCTGGAGGACAGGGGGCTACAGGAGGAGGCTGGAGGGCAGGGGGCTACAAGGAGGCTGGAGGCAGGGGGCTACAGGAGGAGGCTGAGGACAGGGGCTCAGAGGAGGCTGGAGACAGGGGCTACAGGAGGAGGCTGGAGGACGGGGGCTACAGGAGGAGGCTGGAGGACAGGGGGCTACAGGAGGAGGCTGGAGGACAGGGGGCTACAGGAGGAGGCTGGGGTACAGGAGGCCACAGGAGGAGGCTGGGGGACAGGAGGCTACAGGACGAGGCTGGAGGACAGGAGGCTACAGGACGAGGCTGGAGGACAGGAGGCTACAGGACGAGGCTGGAGGACAGGAGGCTACAGGACGAGGCTGGAGGACTGGAGGCTACAGGAGGAGGCTGGAGGACAGGAGGCTACAGGAGGGTGTGGAGGACGGAGACTACAGGAGGAGGCTGGAGGACTGGGAGGCTACAGGAGGAGGCTGGAGGACAGGAGGCTACAGGAGGAGGGTAGAGGACAGGAGGCTACAGGAGGAGGATGGAGGACTGGAGGAAACTGGAGGACAGGAGGATACATTATGAGGAGGATAGAGAACAGGGACCACACCATGTGAGGAGGGTTGGGGATAGGAGTACAGATAGGATTATGTGTAAGTTTGGGGAGATAAATAAAAGTGGAAAACGAAATGTCAAGGGAGGATAAAATTAAAGAGGGCTTTTACATGTTGCAGATTTGCTTTATGGGATATTATACGGGTCCATGGGGGTGGGGGGGGGGTGGCCAAAGTAAGGGGCACTTTACTATGTGGGGACCGTCAAGGTTGATATTATACTATGCTTGTGGGTGGGTGGGACAATGGGCGTGGTTTAGAAAAAGGGGGAGGGGCTTTTGTCCCTCTTTCTCTTGTCCAAAAGTTGGGAGGTATGCTTATCCTGCTGCTCCTCCTCCCTCCTCCCTGTGTCTGTCAGTGAGACAGATGGAGGGAAAAAAAGACACACTGGAGGCTGCCATGACAGACGGACTGAGGGAGTGAGAAACAGGAAGTTGTGTGCATATGCAAAGGCAGCATGGGGAGATCAGGGAAAGACTGAGGCTCTCACCGGAGGCAAAGACACAGGTACATGTACATGCAGAGACATTTCTAATGGAAGAATTATTTAAAAGTGGCCAACCCCTTTTATAAGGTGGCTGCTGCTGGACATTACATATAAGGTGTTAGAGTACAGTGCTGTGAGCATTTGTCTGTGTAGGATATTTTCATATTCTCAGGTATAATGTACAGGATGGAGGTGGAAGTGTGAGTTTATGTATGTGGGGCCCCTAATCCACCGTTTGCACCAGGGCCCGATGATGTTTTGTTATACCACTAGTGAGATACTGTTAGGATCAGTGGATCCTCTGGACCACCGCGGGAGATGTAACTAGCCAACACCCGGAACCGGAGCCTAGCGGCACCTGGTATTCACCAGAGCCCGCCGCAAAGCGGGTTGGACTTGCTGCGGCAGGATACCACTAGGTCGTTCCCAGGTGTGACTAGCCCACGGTGGCAGCCGAGGTCGAGGTACCTTAGCGGATGACAATCTCGTAGACAGGTCCAGGCACAGGGTCAGGGCAGGCGGCAGAGATGCAACGTCAGGTCCAAGTCCGGGGTCAGCAACAGGAGGTCCAGGCAGGTGGGAACGGGAACACAGGCACACGGAACACAGCAACACGGAGGAACTCAGGTAACACGGCAACACAGGAGCGGGAACACACAGGAATACACAGGAACACAGGAATACGCAGGAATACACAGGAATACACAGGAACGCAGGAATACGCAGGAATACACAGGAACGCAGGAATACTCGCTTGGAAGCTTTCTCTAAGGCTATGAGGCACAAAGATCCGGCAGGGGACACAGGAAGAGGCGGGATTCTTAAAGGTGAGGTTCAGCCAGTGCACCAATTAGCGGTGCGCTGGCCCTTTAAATTTTCGGCAGGAGCCGACTAGGGCGCGCGCGCGCACGGCAGTCCGGGGAAGAGCAGGAGCCGGGAGAGGTGATTGCAGAGACCGGCCTGCAGCGGGGGCAAACAGGGGTGCACGGATGCGCCCGCGATCCGAGACAGGGATCGCGGGAGCACCCATGACAGATACATTATAAGGCAGCGGCTGATACTTACCAAACTCAAACTGTGTGAAGATAGCACTGGCTTCTTCAATGTTGTGCACACTTACAAGGTCTCCTTCTTCTTTCCTGCATGACAACTTGGCGTCCTTCCACATCTTAGTGTCCTTAACCAGGTAATAGCAGTATCCGTTATATGGAGTCCACGAGGAAGGACAAGAGATGGGGCCAGGGGTCTCTGTAGCAAAATCAAACAATTTTATGAGCTTTATCTTGTTGTAGCTCCTCCAAGAAGTGCACGTCAGTGTCTTCCTACTATCCTGGTGTTTCTCTGTACTTTATCTGTGTACACGTTTTAGACCTTGGATCTGTTGATTGCAAATTCTGTGCTTACTTCCACAATCTCGAAGGGACTAAAATTATACATAAACTTTGCCTGCTTTAACCTTGGTCTGTATTCTGACCACTTCTTTGCCTGTCTCTTTGGTACCATGTACTGGTGTCTCTTGACTCCCCTGGATGAACTGTCTCTGAATGGAGCCTACTCTAAGAGGTAGTCACTCGGTGGTTCCCTGGTAAAAAGTCAAGATCTGAGGTTACAGAGTAAAAACCAGGCAACCACAAAATAATAAGATATAAAATGACACTACTCATATATTACCTGAGGAGGGGACATCAGGGGACGTCTTGTTGCCTTTCTTACAGATATAACCCAGTCTTTGGCTGCACATCCTGCTCTCCCATTTTGTGTTTCTTTCAAGATTTACCCCAACGCAGTTCACATCAGGGTCTTCTGATGGATTTCCTGAAAAAAGTGGCAAATTAAGGTAGAAAAGTGTAAATTCTGTTACAGTTAATGACTTTCCTCACTTGGTGTAACGTGTCAATACAATGGGTTGTAAAAATATTCACACCCCTTGTATTTAGCCTCATTATTACATGTTACAGCCACAAATGTACCATATAAGCTCGAATATAAGCCGAGGCACCTAATTTTACAACAAAATAATGGAAAAACCTATTGATCAAGTATAAGCCTAGGATAAGAAACAGGCTCCACCCAGTATATAGACATTCAGCCTTTTACCCCACCATCCCCCGGATAAAGCTAGCCAGCCCCCTGCCCCTAGTATATAGCCAGTCCCCTGTCCCCGCAGTATATAGCAATCCAGGCCCTTTCCCCCCAGTATATAGCTAACTAGACCCCTGCCCCTAATATATATCTAGCCAGCCTCCTGCCCCCAGTATATGACTAGTAAGCCTCCCAGCATATAACCAGCAGCCTCCTACCCCCAGTATATATCTAGCACCCTATCCCCAGTATATGGCCTGTCCCCTGCCTTCCAGTATATATCTAGCCAGCTCCTTCCCCACCAGTATATCACTAGCCAGCCCCTGCCCCCTAGTATATAGCCGGCCCATGCCCCCCAGCATATACCCAGACAGCCTATGCCCCCAGTATAGAGCCAGACAGCTCCCTGCCTCCCAGTATAGAGAGACCCAGACCATGCCCCCCAATATATAGCTAGACAGCCTCCTGAGCAGAGTATATAGTTAGCCAGCCCTTGCCCCCAGTTTATAGCTAGCCAGCCTCCTAGTATATAGCCAGCAGCCTTCTGCCCTCCGGTATATAGTGAGCCAGCCCATACCCCCCAGTATATAGCTAGCCAGCTTCCTAGTATATATCCATCAACCCCCTGCCCCCAGTATATGGCCAGCCATGCCCATGCCCCCAATAAATAGGTAGCCAGCCACCTATTCCAAGTATATAGCCGGCCAGCCCCTGTCCTCCAGTATATAGATAGCCAGCCTCCAGTATATAGGCTGCCATTCCCCACTATATTGGCCGCCAGCCCTTTCCCCCAGTATATAACATGCCAGCCCCCTGCCTCCAGTATACAGCCAACCAGCCCCCTTCTTTTAGTATATAGCCTGCCAGCTCCCTGTCCCCAGTATATAGCCAGGTAGCTCTCTGCCTCCAGTATATAGTTTGTCTGCCCCAGTAATTAACCTGCCAGTCCCCAGTATATATTCTGCCAGCCACCTGCCCCTAGTATATAACCTTCCAGCCCTCTGCCTCCAGTATATAGCCTGCCAGTCCCCAGAATATAGTCTGCCAGCCCCCTGCCTCCAGTATATAGCTACCAGTCCCCAGTATATAGTCTGCCAGTCCCCTGCCCCAGTATATAACCTGCCAGCCTCCTGCCTCCAGTATATAGCCTGCTAGCCCCTAGTATGTAGTCTACCAGCGCCCATTTTATAGCCTTCCAGCTCCCTGTCTCCAGTATATAGCCATCCAACCCCCTGCCCCCAGTATACCCAGCACATTAAAAAAAAAAGCTCAGTACTCTTTCTAATGAACCCCCACCCACCGCAGGTCTTCTTCTTGGTTCCTGTTTCTGGGCAGTAAAGGGTCCCCGCACACTCTATAAGGTCAGTAGGCCGGTTAGACCATAGTCTGTGTGCCGCCAGTGCGCACAGACCCGTTGCTACCTGCCCACAGAAATCCAGTAGAGGACCTGTGGCAGGGGTGTCAGAAAGGTGAGTTCATTATTTTATATTATGCGAGTAACAGCTGAATGGGGCTGAAAGCTGAAAGTGTGTGTATATGTCCTTATCCATATATTCTGATTTTACTTCTATATTCGGTGTAGATTATAGATAAATTATTCTTAGTAACCATCCAAAGAGGGATCTCAGCATTTACCTGGAAGCCAGTTTAGATATCTAAAGGGGTCTCCCCCGTCCCATCTCCAGCCAGCATCAACATCCAGATTATTAAGCCCAATCCATAAAGTTGTCGTGTGACCATGTGTTAAACCTTCAAGATATAAACAAACAATATCATGGATTACATAAAGTATAATCACATATAATGTACAGTGTCACTGGCAAATGTTACTATTTTACAAGTAATTTGTGTTTAATGGAAGTCATTGACGAGTCATTGACAACCAAATTGTTGGAATGAAAGAAACTTTCTATGTGTTACTGTAATGATGATTTATGGAAATGATTACAATATCAAAGCACAAGCTGAAGATTATTGGTGACAATTGTACCATAGAGGGGGGGGGGGGGGAGAGGCTCTAGGACCATGTTAGCATCATATAGGAATCCTGTTACACCTGGGCCTGAGGATCCTGTATACCTGCAGGTTACTGGCATCCAGTGTCAGACTCAGGTCCTAGTAAAATTGATTCAGGGGGTCCACCAAATGCTACATGGAAATATTGGGGAACATTTATTATATGAAGGTGCCCGGGGCACGGGGCAGCACCACCTTCTCCCTGCCCAACCTGAGGGTGGAGAAGTCACAATTCCTGGCTGTGGGGGATTTATCACGGCCTGTGCACCTGAAAACAGACATACAAGCCATGATAAATCCCTTCTATTATCTGTACATACATTCTTAGTTTTCATAGTGTTTTGAAACACAATGCAAATGCATCAAGCAAAACACATCCATATGAATGATGGTAAAAGCACATACTGTAAGCATTTTAAGTAGAATTTTCCCATTGTGTTTGCTATGTGTTTTCAAAACACAATGCAAACACATAGGGGCAGATTTACTTACCCGGTCCATTCGCGATCCAACGGCGCGTTCTCTGCGCTGGATTCGGGTCCGGACGGGATTTATTAAGGCAGTTCCTCCGACGTCCACCAGGTGGCGCTGCTGCGCTGAAGTTCCCTGGAACGCACTGGAATACACCGAGCCGGGCTGAGTGAAGGTAAGTGCAAGCTCCGCGACACATTTTTAGTTTTAAATGCGGCGGTTTTTCCGAATCCGTCTGGTTTTTGTTCGGCCACGCCCCCCGATTTCCATCGCGTGCATGTCAGCGCCGATGCGCCACAATCCGGTCGCGTGCGGCAAAATCCCGGGGCAATTCAGGGTAAATCGGCGCAAAACAGAAATGTTCGGGTAACATGTCGGGAAAACGCGAATCGGGCCCTTAGTAAATGACCCCCATAGGGGCACATTTACTTAGAACAGTGCAGTGTGTACTAGGTGCAGTGTCCTGTGTAGTGTGCAGGGGGCGCCAGATTCTGGCGCCACCTGCACTGCTCCGACGGAGGGCGCCACTTTTTTTCTTGGTGCACCGTTAACATAGAGCATATGACACACTACTGTTGGACTTTGCATGTTAAATCTGGAGCACAGTCTGACTGAGCATCGGAATGTCCCCTAGTTAGTGCCGCATGATGCCTTGTGCAGCCGTGCCCCAAAAGGGTCGCGTGCGACACAAATGTGGCGCAGACACTTCTTAAATACCTGTGCAGGAAGTTTGCACTAAAAAGAATGTGCAAAGTCCGACAGAAAACTGGCGCAAGGTCCTTAGTAAATCTGCCCAATAGTGTGATCGTAGCTTAAAACCATGTTCATGCGAGGCACTTGATTTGCATTTTAAAATGCATTTCAAGCATATCTGGAGAATCTGCTCCCTGAATCCAGATGTGTTTAGAGCTAAACCAGGGGTCAGGAACCTTTTTGGCTGAGAGAGCCCTGAACGCCACATATTTTAAAAGGTTATTCTGTAAGAGCCGTACCATATGCACATATGATAGGTGCCTCTGCAATCTAGGTCTCGGATCGCAGGCACACCCCGTGCCCCTCTTCGTGGCGGCACCGCCTTTCCGAACTCACTCAACTCACCACTTTCCGGCTCCCGTCCCGGCTGGCCAGCGCGCACACGCCGGCACTCGCAGATTTAAAGAGCCAGTGCGCAGCTAATTGGCGCTCCCACTTCCGGGGTTCCTATGAAGACCAGAGGCTCCCAGCATTCCCCATCGGATCTTAGTGCTTCATGCCTATCAGGCAGCTTTCCACAGTGTTTCCTTCCCAAGCGTTGACCTCCCATTGTGACCCCAGACCTGTCCCTGATTCTGCTCCTTCGCTGCCAGCGCTGATCTCTTGCTCCGTCCCAGATCTCGCATCATTGCCGCTTGCCTTGACCATCTGCCTGTTCCTGACCACGAGACTGCCTAGTGATCCTGTACCTTGACTTAGGCTGCCACCATGGACAAGTCGCGCAGTGGAATGACCTGGTTGTACCACACTGTAGCAAGACCATCCTGCTTTGCGGCTGGCTCTGGGGAAGACTGGGTGCCACTTAGATTCCGGTCCCAGGTGTCTGCTTGCATTATTGTCCACGGTGGTCCAAAGCCCCCTTCAGCCAGCTCCTCGTCACTCCCATGCTCTTCTCTTTGACCCAGGTTTAGAAGATGGTGCCGATGATACCTGGGTCGTACAAAGGACGTAGGCAGCGGTAACATTGCTGCCTGTGTTCAGTGATCAGTCAGCAGCCATCACTATGTATTACAGATCTGTCTGAGAGCCAGGTGCAGCCAACAGAAGAGCCACATCTGGCTCCCGAGCCATAGGTTCCCTACCCCTGAGCTAAACGCTTGTGCTTGGTAAGTAGCGACAAATATTTTGCTGTATTACTAAAGACTTGTTGCTTCCTACCAGACATAAGTATTTAGGTCTAAACACTCATTTGTTCTGGGAGGAGATTTTTCAGATACACTTGAAATGCATTTCAAAATTTAATTCAAGCACTTTGTGTAAATGATGACTGGTGGTCCAGCATTAGGTAGGTCCTTTTATTAAAAACAATCTGTGCCTCCACCAACTCCCTCACACACAGTGGCCCCTCATGTCCTCCTCATATTGCGGCTTTTCATCTCCCTTCCATATTGTGGCCTCTCATCCCCCCAATCTTGTGGCCCTCATCTTCTCACCCTCATATTGTGATCCCTCATCTCCCCCCAATTTTGGTATTTCATTTCCCCCTCATTTTATGGCCTCTCATCTTCCTCTCATCTGTGGCCCTTCATCTTCCCCACATATTGTGGCCCTCTCATCTACCTTTAAATTATTATCCCTTATCCCCCCCTTATTGTGGCACCTCATCTTCCCTCTCATCTCCCACCCATTGTGTGGCCCCTCATCTTGTAGCCCCCATCATCTCCCCCTCATCTTGTGGCCCTTCACCCTCCCCCCACATTGTGGCCCTCTCATCTCCCCCTCATATTGTTGCCCTTCATCTCCCTCTCATATCATGCCACCCTCACCCCCCTTCTGTATTGTGGCCCCCTCATCCTGTGGGTCACCATTATCTCTACTCTATATTGTGCCCCCCCATTCTACACAACCAAGAAGACGCAGATAGAATTGAAGTCCCATCGGTGTCCCAAAAGGTGTCCCATTGGTGTTTACACTGGCACAGCGGTGGGCCAATCTGACCCTGCTGGCATCCCAAGGGATCTTATAAATGCGGAAATGGTTCTAAATCTGGGGACTGCGTGGCCAGGGAAGTGTTATAATCTGGCAGAGACATTTCTAGGAAACGCTTGCTGTGTGTGGGTCATAGAGGTGGAGAGGAATCACATATGGCTGCAGGATGTCCTACACATATCAGTATTCTGAGTACCAGGGGGGACCGGCTGTCATATGTGATGGCTCCTCACATCACAGCAGTAGGGGGCAGTGTGCTCCTTGTACCACTACTTGGGGTGACTGACGGACACAAGCCATGTGAGGGGGTTATATACAGGAGAGGACACAAGCCATGTGAGGGGTTATATGCAGGAGAGGATACAAGCCATGTGAGGGGTTATATGCAGGAGTGGACGCTACTGTAAATTTTGGATTTGAGGCTGTGTCCTGCAAGAGCTGGTCAGATTGTACATTGTGTTCTATCTACATCCAGCATGTTATAGAGCAGGAGGAGTGGATCACATTGTACTAGTGTTCTATATGCAGGCTGCAGGTTATAAAGCAGAAGAAGCAGATCCATTTTCCTTTTTAACATGAGTTGTTTCGCTCGCCCTGCTCTATAACATGCTGCTTGCAGATAGGATATATAACAGACTTTCAGGGCGCATTCAGTGCATGCTGTACTTTCATAAACATCTGTCAAACATGACAAACCCCTTTAAGTAAATCATATTAAGAAAATAAACGAGGGCTTATATGCCAATCATGGGTTACACGGAAATAGAATGGGATTTCTCATCCATTAAATAGAAGATAATTAGCTTTATAGTATTTACCATGAAGTGCCAACATGGCAATTCAAGCAGTAACTTATTGCTTCCTGTTCTTCAACATCATTCAGTTGTATTGGCTCTCCTAAGGCCACCAATACAGTTGAAAGAAGGTGGGCAAATTCAGACCATCATTGTAGCTTCTCTCCAGGAAGAACGGTGGGTGCAGCAGGAGGACCTCCAAAGACAATGCAGTTCAGTCAACACCTTCTCACTTTTCCTGCAGTTTCAAACAGCCAGTGAAGTGTTGCTTTAAAATAGCATTGAGAGCAGCTTGGGACCGTAGGAAGATTTGGTGGATGTGGTCCTGTTTGGTGAAATTGGGGCTAGGGCCTGAGTGCCAAGAGGATGGGCTCCGAGTGCCACCTCTGGCACCCATGCCATAGGTTCGCCACCTATGGCAATGTGAATTCATTGTAATATTTTGATGCAAGTTTTTAAATAAAAAATTCTGTACACACCCATGCCATAGGTTCGCCACCACTGATCTAGAGTGTTTATGATGTGTGGTGACTTTAATAGTGTCTCCTGTAACCTAGATCGCTCCAGTAGTCACAAGACATTGAGATATGACGAGACCTTTCTTAATAACATAGTCCAGCAGGCCCATTTAGTGGTCCCTTATAGTCAACACTGTAAACATACAACTATTCATAATGCCACTTGCATAGACAGAGTATACACAAAGAGGGGTATGAGAACCTCCCGGTATAATATCAACCCCATAGAGTTCTCTGACCATTGTATGGTAAGTGTGTCCCTGGAGCTGCTGCTGTATACTACTAGGGGCTTGCTGTATACTACTAGGGGCTTGCTGTATTCCCACCCTCGGCTTATACTCGAGTCAGTAATTTTTCCGAGTTTTGGTGGTAAAATTAGGGGTCTCGGCTTATACTCGGGTTGGCTTATACTCCAGTATATTCGATAATGCAACACACAGACAACAATGAACAACAGTGTACACAACGCTGAGCTCTGGACTAAGGGGATGTGACAAGCTGCAGGGTGAGAGTGGTGCTGTTACCTGTGGGATGGCTGGGCCCTGTGGTGCCCCGCAGTTTTACTGACTTGTCATGGTCTCAGGTGGACCCGAGGGTTTCCACAGGAATGGTTCAGAGGACTAGGTTTACCCTGCCACCCAATATACTCAAGGATTAGACTGAACAACCACTCCTCCCTTTCCTGTTACATGTAGGGCTTGTGGGTGTGGCCCTCATTAGCATATCCCACCTACCTTCCAGGGGGTTCTAGGAAAACTGAAAAATACATATACTACCTGAAGCATTTCACACCACAGACTGCGGTTATCACTGTTGCCAGGTTGTGTGTGTTGTTGGTTCTATGTAATTCATTCTTTGCCTACTAATTACAGTGGTAGAAGGAAAACAGAACACAGTTTACATAAAAACATGTTTCCTCATGAAACATATACACTCACCGGCCACTTTATTAGGTACACCATGCTAGTAACGGGTTGGACCCCCTTTTGCCTTCAGAACTGCCTCAATTCTTCGTGGCATAGATTCAACAAAGTGCTGGAAGCTCCTCAGAGATTTTGCTCCATATTGACATGATGGCATCACACAGTTGCCGCAGATTTGTCGGCTGCACATCCATGATGCGAATATCCCACATCCCAAAGATGCTCTATTGGATTGAGATCTGGTGACTGTGGAGGCCATTTGTGTCCAGTGACCTCATTGTCATGTTCAAGAAACCGTCTGAATGATTCCAGCTTTATGACATGCCGCATTATCCTCTGAAAGTAGCCATCAGTTTTACGGGTACATTGTGCTCATAAAGGGATGACATGGTCAGCAACAATACTCAGGTAGGCTGTGGCATTGCAACGATGCTCAATTGGTACCAAGGGGCCCAAAGAGTGCCAAGAAAATATTCCCCACACCATGACACCACCACCACCAGCCTGAACCGTTGATACAAGGCAGGATTGGATCCATGCTTTCATGTTGTTGACGCCAAATTCTGACCCTACCATCCGAATGTCGCAGCAGAAATCGAGACTCATCAGACCAGCAACGTTTTTCCCAATCTTCTTGTAACGTCTGTGCCTGAACGTCGCTCTATCTGCAGTTGGCGAATACATGGCATTTTTGTGTGTGAACTGTGGCTTAATTCTTGTGTTTGGATTAACTGAGCCCCCACCTGCACCTTGCATTTCTGTCTTGCCCAGCAAGGGTTACTAGCCTGATGGACAGTTCCTCCAGTGTGCTGCTGGAGGCGTGTTCGGGATCGGCTTTATAATACCTGCCCATTCCCCTCTACCTTGCTGGTTATTTTGAGTATGACCTGAGTATACTTGCTTGATCTTGATCTTTACCTGACCTGTTTTATACCTTTTTGTTCTTGACCTCTTCTCTGCTTGTCTGCCTGTATCTGTACCTGACCTGTATATTATCTGCTTGATCTGACCTGACCGTATATTATCTGCTTGATCTTGACCTGACCTGTTTATATCCTGCCTGTACCTGTACCTGTATCTGGATCTGATCTGTGATTATCTGCCTGAAGACCTGTCCTATGTCTTGTTGTTTTGTCCTGTCCTCAGTCCTGTGTTTGCATTCTGTGCGCCAGTGTGAACACTGGTCTATACCTTATATTTCCGTTACCTGTCCGCTTCCACCATCCGCAGCTGGCAGACGAAATAAGTGTCCCTGTCCTGTTGTAGGGTCACTCAGGGACAGCAGTTAGGTTCCTGATAGTGAGTTCGCCCTTATCAGGGCGGTTTATCTGCTTAGGCGGGCCTTAGCAGGGACATCGCAGGTTGAGTTCGCCATCACTTACGTAGTCTGACATCTTGCGTCAAGTCTGGTTGTGGTTGCGCGTTTGCTGGACGGGTGCTGACACTTCTACTGTCCAATTTCGATGAGCTTGTGCAATTGTAGCCTCTAGTTTCCTGTTCTTAGCTGTAACCGTGTGCTCTTTTGCTGCTGTAGCCCATCTGCCTCAAAGTTCGACCGTACTGTGCGTTCAGAGATGCTCTTCTGGCCTACCTTGGTTGTAACGGTGGCGATTTGAGTCACTTTCCTTTCTATCAGCTCGAACCAGTCTGCCCATTCTCCTCTGACCTCTGGCCATCAACAAGGCATTTCCGCCCACAGAACTGCCGCTCACTGGATGTTTTTCTTTTTCGGACCATTCTCTGTAAACCCTATAGATGGTTGTGCGTGAAAATCCCAGTTGATCAGCAGTTTCTGAAATACTCAGACCAGCCCTTCTGGCACCAACACCATGCCACGTTCAAAGGCCTCAATCACCTTTCTTCCCCATACTGATGCTCGTTTGAACTGCAGAGTTGTCTTGACCATGTCTACATGCCTAAATGCACTGAGTTGCCGCCATTGATTGGCTGATTAGAAATTAAGTGTTAACAAGCATTGGACAGGTGTACCTAAAAAGTGGCCGGTGAGTGTATAATTCGAAGCAGAAATAGAAAAATAAAGCTTAAACTTACATGTCCATTCTTCCTCTTTTCAACACTTATCCAGTAATTGATTGGGCACCATCTAAAACCATGGTTGCCAATATGCCATTTGGGCCATTTTTGTGTATCCAATGAACATTTATGGATTGTGTTATGTTGATGTGTCCAATCACACTGATGATGCAAGTTCTAGACACAGCAACGTTTTGTATGTTCTCTCTGTGTTTCTGTGGGTTTCCTCTGGTTCCTCCGTTTCCTCCCACCTCCAAACATACTGGTAGGTTGATTAGATTGTGAGCCCCATTGGGACTCGTGCCAAACGGTGTTCTTCACATAGTGTGTGAAGAACACCTTGCAGATGTTTCCTATCATCTGCTAGGTGTTCTTCCCACATATTGTTCTTCATATACTATTGTGAAGACATCGTTCTGCACGTGTGTCTCGGATAAGTTAGCAGATGTACGGAAACATCTGAAATGTGTTTCTTCAGTGTTTTTCATGTGTTATTTCAGTGAAAAATGCTCGAGTCTCCCATTGTCTTCAATGGGGCTTGTTATTCGGACGAGCACTCGAGCATCGGGAAAAGTTTGTCTTGAATAACGAGACTCAAGCTTTTAGTGCTCGCTCATCTCTAATGAGGTTGGGGTCAGGGTTCTGTACTGAGATCATGGAGACTGCAGGATCATGCAATGTACAAGCTGTTATTTTATTGCAATTCTTGGTGCAGAGCTGGAATTGCGACCTACTCCACCCACCTTACGTTGGATGGATGGGCCATTCCTGCCACGTGCATTGACTACAGCATGTGTCCAATCAAGGAAAACTAGGGCACAATTCTACCCTGTGAGAACTGACATGGAAGCCCCCCCCAGCGCATCGCTGCACTGCACTGAAGTGCCAGAGCCTCCTGATAGATCCCGGAATTTTCCGAGAGGCGGAGGCAGCATCATACGCTGGCGCCAAAATGTGCCCCTCAGTGTTTCTAGAGCTGGCCATGTGCTGCGGGGCACATTCATGTCAACTTTAGTATTTTCAAGGGATATGCCATTAAAAAATGTAACGTTATTCAAGCTGATGGGACATAATAACGCTGTTTCGGGCTTCTCTAACAAAAAACAATGAATCACTTCATGTAGGGCCAAGGTGCTGGGGCAGCATTTCACATCCTCACACACAGCGGTTTTGTGGCAATTCTGATACAGTTTTTTTAGTCACAGGTCAAGATTAGATTTAAAAATAATTTATTTTGTCCCTCTTGGCAAATCGCGCTTCTACCACCTGCAGCGCCATATCACTGTGATTCTAATTTTAATTCACAAAATATTATGGCAGATTTTTTAAGTAAAAATATTTTAAGACAATTGATTTTCCTCTGACATGGAGTGCCCGTGTGAATAACCGCCATGTAGTATACTTCTAGCTTCATCAATGTTATTACAATTTATATTTCTTCTCAAGATGTGGTTCTTTACCTATCAGATAACATGAGGGCACGCAGGGTTATCCTTCATCTACAAGCCAAGTAATGCCCGGATGCCCCTAATACATACATAGACAGAGCAGAGAGTTCCCTTAAAGGGAACCTGTCACCAGGGACCTCATTTTCACTAAGACAGGTTAGAAGCCCATAGTGTAAATCTGCCTCTCTGCCTTCTATAAGCATTTGCATTACAAATAATTGTTGTGTTTATAACTCACCCTTGCACCCTGACAAAATCCTTGTGTAGTCCTAGGGGTTGGGGTTTGGTTTGGATGCATTTCAAAAGACACATCTGACTTGTCTGTGTTACCACTCTCAGCTCTCAGCCCCCACCTTTGTGCTCCTGTACAGCTCCTCCTCTTGCTCCTTCACTGATCTCACAGCCTGTGAGCTGACATCAATGGGAGGGAGGAGCTGTACAGGAGCACAAATGTGAGGTTGAGAGCTGAGGAGTCTGCAGCGCAGACAAGTTATGTGCTTTTGTAACACAACCAAAGCCCAATCCCTGGGACTACACCAGAGGATTCTGTCAGGGTGCAATGTAAGTTATAACACACAATTATATTGTAATGCAAATGCAGAAAGGCCTAATCACAATGCAGGTGTGATGGGCTTCTATAACCTGTCACCAGAGACCCATTTTTAGCACTCCCCCCAGTCCCCACAGAGCATAGTACATATGCTGTGTTTTGGTATTAAAAATTGGTTTTACAGAAAAAAAATGTTATATTGTACCTTGCTGTGTGAATAGGCACTCGTCCCCTGGAGGGTCTGGAAAGGATAAGTTCCCCCACCCCTTGGGAAACAGCTCTCCTGTGACCTTTTCAAATGAGTGTGGGAGTTATTCATATATTTTAAATGGTCACATGGAGGAGCAGTTTCCCAGGATGGGGGGGGGGGGACTGCTCCTTTCACCCCTCCCAGAGGGCAACTGCCTAGTCACACAGCAGAAGCTAATGAAAGGTTCTATATAACATATTTTTTTCTGTAAAACCTATTTTTATACAAAAACACTTTGGCAGTGTATGTACTTTGCTCTGTATGACTGGGGGAGTGCTAAAAATGGGTCTCCTGGTGACAGGTTCCCTTTAATGTCCTTGTACGTTATGGGTGAATCCAGGTCTGAACCCACAAACCATCAACTGCTAGGATAGCATCACTGAGTTGCCGCCATGTGATTGGCTGATTAGAAATTAAGTGTTAACAAGCAGTTGGACAGGTGTACCTAATAAAGTGGCCGGTGAGTGTATAATTCGAAGCAGAAATAGAAAAATAAAGCTTAAACTTACATGTCCATTCTTCCTCTTATTCAACACTTATCCAGTAATTGATTGGGCACCATTCTAAAACCATGGTTGCCAATATGCATTTGGGCCATTTTTGATTATCCAATGAACATTTATGGATTGTGTTAATGTTGATGTGTCCAATCAGACACTGATGATTGGCAGAAGTTCTAGGACACAGCAAACAGTTTGTATGTTCTCTCTGTGTTTCTGTGGGTTTCCTCTGGGTCCTCCGGTTTCCTCCCACACTCCAAAACATACTGGTAGGTTGATTAGATTGTGAGCCCCATTGGGGACTCGTGCCAAACGGTGTTCTTCACAATAGTGTGTGAAGAACACCTTGCAGATGTTTCCATACATCTGCTAGGTGTTCTTCACACATATTGTTCTTCATATACTATTGTGAAGAACATCGTTCTGCACGTGTGTCTTCGGATAAGTTAGCAGATGTACGGAAACATCTGAAATGTGTTCTTCAGTGTTATTTCAATGTGTTATTTCAGTGAAAAATGCTCGAGTCTCCCATTGTCTTCAATGGGGCTTGTTATTCGAGACGAGCACTCGAGCATCGGGAAAAGTTTGTCTTGAATAACGAGCACTCAAGCATTTTAGTGCTCGCTCATCTCTAATGAGGTTGGGGGTCAGGGTTCTGTACTGAGATCATGGAGAGTGCTGAGGATCATGCAATGTACAAGCTGTTATTTTATTGCAATTCTTGGTGCAGAGCTGGAAATTGCGACCTACTCCACCCTTACGTTGGATGGATGGGCCATTCCTGCCACGTGCATTGACTACAGCATGTGTCCAATCAAGGAAAACTAGGGCACAATTCTACCCCTGTGAGAACTGACATGGAAGCCCCCACCAGCGCATCGCTGCACTGCACTGAAGTGCCAGGAGCCTCCTGATAGATCCCGGAATTTTCCGAGAGGCGGAGGCAGCATCATACGCTGGCGCCAAAATGTGCCCCTCAGTGTTTCTAGAGCTGGCCATGTGCTCGGGGGCACATTCATGATCAACTTTAGTATTTCAAGGGATATGCCATTAAAAAATGTAACGTTATTCAAGCTGATGGGACATAATAACGCTGTTTCGGGCTTCTACAAAAAAACAATGAATCACTTCATGTATGGCCAAGGTGCTGGGGCAGCAGTTTCACATCCTCACACACAGCGGTTTTGTGGCAATTTCTGATACAGTTTTTTTAGTCACAGGTCAAGATTAGATTTAAAAATAAATTTTATTTTGTCCCTCTTGGCACAATCGCGCTTCTACCACCTGCAGGCCAATATCACTGTGATTCTAAATTTTAATTCACAGACAATATTATGAGCAGATTTTTTAAGTAAAAAATATTTTAAGACAATTGATTTTCTCTGACATGGAGTGCACTGTGTGAATACCGCCATGTAGTATACTCTAGCTTCATCAATGTTATTACAAATTTATATTTCTTCTCAAGATGTGGTTCTTTAGACCTATCAGATAACATGAGGGCACGCAGGGTTATCCTTCATCTACAAGCCAAGTAATGCCCGGATGCCCCTAATACATACAATAGACAGAGCAGAGAGTTCGCCTTAAAGGGAACCTGTCACCAGGGACCTCATTTTCACTAAAGACAGGTTATAGAAGCCCATAGTGTAAATCTGCCTCTCTGCCTTCTATAAGCATTTGCATTACAATATAATTGTGTGTTATAACTCACCTTGCACCCTGACAAAATCCTTGTGTAGTCCTAGGGGTTGGGGTTTGGTTTGGATGCATTTCAAAAGACAACATCTGACTTGTCTGTGTTACTCACTCCTCAGCTCTCAGCCCCCACCTTTGTGCTCCTGTACAGCTCCTCCCTCTTGCTCCTTCACTGAGCTCACAGCCTGGTGAGCTGACATCAATGGGAGAGGGAGGAGCTGTACAGGAGCACAAATGTGGAGGTTGAGAGCTGAGGAGTCTGCAGCGCAGACAAGTTATGTGCTTTTGTAAACACAAACCAAAGCCCAATCCCTGGGACTACACAGAGGATTCTGTCAGGGTGCAATGTAAGTTATAACACACAATTATATTGTAATGCAAATGCAGAAAGGCCTAATCACAATGCAGGTGTGATGGGCTTCTATAACCTGTCACCAGGAGACCCATTTTTAGCACTTCCCCAGTCCCCACAGAGCATAGTACATATGCTGTGTTTTTGTATTAAAAATTGGTTTTACAGAAAAAAAAATGTTATATTGTACCTTGCTGTGTGAATAGGCACTCGTCCCCTGGGAGGGTCTGGAAAGGATAAGTTCCCCCCACCCTTGGGAAACAGCTCTCCATGTGACCTTTTCAAATGAGTGTGGGGAGTTATTCATATATTTTAAATGGTCACATGGAGGAGCAGTTTCCCAAGGATGGGGGGGGGGGGGACTGCTCCTTTCCAGCCCCTCCCAGAGGGCAACTGCCTAGTCACACAGCAGAAGCTAATGAAAGGTTCTATATAACATATTTTTTTCTGTAAAACCTATTTTTTATACAAAAACACTTTGGCAGTGTATGTACTATGCTCTGTATGACTGGGGGAGTGCTAAAAATGGGTCTCCTGGTGACAGGTTCCCTTTAATGTCCTTGTACGTTATGGGTGAATCCAGGTCTGAACCCACAAACCATCAACTGCTAGGGAATAGAAGCCTTAAATTTCATTCTCTCCTGCTGGACCTCTGGATTAGACCCTGGCTCTCACTGGTGTAAACAAATAAAGCTTAAAAGCAACACCAGAAATGCAATTTTTTAATTACTTTTATATAATTAAAAAAAAAACAAATCCATCAATGAAGCAGCCCACATTAGACAACAACTATATCTCCTGTCTCTCTTATACATGACTGATCAACTTGGCTGAAATTGTATGATTAGTAATGTACCCAATATAAAAGACACCACATCCCCAATGTGAAGCTCCCAGAATATCTGTCCTGGGGATAGTCAAGAAACCGCACACACATTACATGGCTGACTAACCCATCAGCTGACTCCCCACCCGCCCCTTTAGCTGAAATCTGCAGATTTGGCCTATTTTTATTCAACCCCACCCCAACCCAACTAGATGCATCACTGAGTAAAGGTTGTTTGGCAACGAATCAACGTGTTCTGAGTGACCCCCACTTTACCACATAGAGTCATACATTGGTCTCAGAAATATTTACTTGATTGTCTCTACATTGAATATGCTGGTTTTAGGCCCAACAATTTTTTCCGCTTTATTTTTTCAGCTTGTTGTAACAAAAGGAAGATGTCAATGAAAGGCAGTCCCCTACTTAAGAACACCTGACTTACAGATGACCCCTAGTTACAGACGGACCCCTCTGCCCACTGTGACCTCTGGTGAGGCTCTCAGGATGTTACTATAGTCCCAGACTGCAATGATCAGCTGTAAGGAGTCTGTAATGAAGCTTTATTGATAATCCTTGGTCCCATTACAGCAAAAAATTTGAAAGTACAATTGTCACTGGGGCAATGATAAAATATACAGTTTCGACTTAATTCAACTAAAGAACAAACATACAGAACCTATCTTGTACGTAACCCCGGGGACTGCCTGTATATATATATATATATATATATATATATATATATATATATATATATATATATAGTGAGACACTGAAGGGGTTAACTGTGGATGGGCGGTATGTTTCCCCTAGGTTTTGCTATTATGCAAGGCCTTAGTGCTGAGGTTTGTGTCCAGCACCTTGGACACAGGTGGTGGGAACAGCCCAATCAGCCTAATAAAACCGCTCAGCAGAGCTGGAAGTGTGGTCTCTCTCTGAAAGGAGGCTGGAGAGCACACAGCCCTGACCTCTGTGCCTGGAGCAGCGACTTATTTTATGTACTAGTGGTGAGTTAGAGAAACTCTGTTTAGTTAGCACCCTGACGGGTCCCATACTGGTTTGCAAGGGTACCCGGTTGTCCAGCATTCCGCACGGGCTGCAGTGCAGAAGGCTTTACAAAAGATGACGACGGCCGACGACGTGGAGGCGTATCTCACTGTGTTCGAGCGAGTAGCTGAGCGAGAGGAGTTACCAGCTGAGCAGTGGGCAGATGTCCTGTCGCCGTTCCTGGCGAATCGCAGAAGGCCTACTTCGACCTGAGTGAAACAGAGGCCCGTGAGTACCCCCAGCTAAAGGCGGAGATTCTGGCTCGTCTTGGGGTCACCATACAAGTTTGTTCCAGCCGGGTCCACCAGTGGGCATACTCTGAAAAACTACCCCTGCGCTCCCAAATGCATGACCTGATCCATCTTGTCCGGAAGTGGCTTCAACCCGAGGACTGCACCCCAGCACAGATGGTCGAGAGAGTGGTTCTTGACAAGTTCACCCGTTCTCTGCCCTCTCGGCTCCAGCGATGGGTTGGACAGGCCGGTCCCACAAATGCTGAGAAACTCGTGTCCCTAGTAGAGAGATATCGGGCTACGGAGGACCTTCTACTTACCTCTCCCACACAAAGCAGTGCCAGTGACAGGGTCACCAAACCAGCTGGTAAGACTGCTACTGCGGAAAAGGGGAGACATGTCATGTTGGGAGGGGGTTCATTGGGGGGCGTGGATACCCAGAAACCCAGTGAGGCTCGTGACAGAGGTCATGGCCGTATCCAGTGCTGGCGGTGCCATGAAATGGGCCATATTGCTGCCAACTGTCCACTGTCAGTGGAGCCAATGGACTGCAACCAGACCCGGCGAGTGTCACTGTTTGCCCGGCCGGTTCTGGCGGCTGAGTCAGTCACGGATGCAGAACCCCAAGTGTGCATGGTCACAATCGGTGGTGACACAGTGGAAGCCTTGCTAGACTCAGGGAGTCTGGTCACCCTGGTGCGGGGAACTTTGGTTGATCCTGGACTATACAGTGGGCGGAGAGTGGGAGTGTTGTGTATACATGGGGACACTCGCGAATACCCCAGTGCTGTCATCAACCTACATACCCCTTGTGGTACTATTGCCCATGAAGTGGGGGTGGTGGGGACCCTGTTTCATGAGGCTATTATCGGCAGAGACTTACCGGTGTTTTGGGACCTCTGGAGGCGAAGACCCACCTCAGGTGCTGTTGCAGATAATGGACATCAGGTATGTCCGGCCTTGGCCCCTGAACTCTTTGAGGCCGATGTACCCACACCAGCAGTAGGGGTGACCCCATGTGATGAATTCTCTCCCCTAGAGGTCCTAGCTGGTGAGGTCGAGGGCCACGAGGAGGTGGCCGACATGCCGGACCCTGAGATTTCCCGTGAAAATTTTGGGGCTGCACAGCTACAGGACCCTACCTTGTTTAAAGCACGGGAGAATGTTAAGGTGATAAATGGGGTACTCCAAATACCAGGGGCTGACAAAATCTACCCCCGAATGGTGATTGTTGGGGAACTGTTGTACAGGGTCGACCAGATACGGGGTGAGGAGGTTGAGCAACTTGTAGTACCCCAATCTCACCGTAGGCTGGTGCTAGAGTTGGCACAAAACATGTGCTGGGAGGGCACTTAGGTGCTGAGAAGACCCGAGAGAGGATCCTGCAGCGATTCTTCTGGCCCGGGGTGTGGGAGGAGGTAAACCGGTATTGTAGCTCCTGCCCCGAGTGTCAACTTACTGCCCCGGTCTCCCACTTCAGGAGTCCTTTGGTCCCGCTACCAATCATAGAGGTGCCATTTGAACGGATTGCAATGGATCTGGTTGGCGCCATAGTCAAATCCACAAGGGGGCACCAATACATCCTAGTTATCCTGGACTACGCTACGCGGTATCCTGAGGCGATTCCATTAAGGAATACCTCCTCCAAAAATATTGCTAGGGAGCTGTTCCAGGTGTTCTCACGCACAGGCCTCCCCAAGGAAATCTTGACTGACCAGGGTACCCCATTCATGTCTAGGGTAATGAAGGAGATGTGTAAGTTACTGCAGGTTAAACAGCTCCGCACCTCTGTGTATCATCCTCAGACAGATGGCCTGGTCGAGAGGTTTAACAAGACCTTGAAGGGGATGCTAAAGAGGGTGGTCAGCAAAGATGGGAAGGACTGGGATTGTTTGTTGCCCTATTTGATGTTTGCCATACGTGAAGTTCCCCAGTCCTCCACGGGTTTCTCACCCTTTGAGCTGTTATATGGCCGTTCCCCACGTGGGCTTTTGGATGTAGCCAAGGAGACCTGGGAACAGGAGAGGACCCCCCACCGTAGTGTGATAGAACACGTCTCCCTTATGCAGGACCGCATAGCGGTGGTAATGCCCCTTGTAAAGGAGCACATGACAAGGGCACAAGAGGCCCAGTCTAGGGTCTACAATAGGTCAGCCAGACTCTGGACCTTTAAACCAGGCGACAGAGTGCTAGTTCTGGTGCCCACCGTTGAGAGCAAGTTCTTGGCAAAATGGCAAGGACCATATGAGGTCATGGAGAAAGTGGGGGAGGTAACCTACAAGGTATCTCAGCCGGGGAGGAGGAAACCCGAACAGATATACCACGTGAACCTCCTAAAGCCATGGAGGGAAAGAGAGTCCCTGATGGCCGTGGGAGTAGAAAAAGCGTCTGTCCCCAAGAAGGGGACACCGGAGGTAGGTGTACCCAATGCCAAGGTGCCTGAAGTACGGATCTCGGAGTCCCTCTCCAGGGCCCAGATTCAGGAAGCGAAGGAGTTTGTGCTCCGAAATGTGGATGTGTTCTCTAAGTTACCGGGACGTACTTCAGTCATCAAGCATGACATCATAACCGAACCCCACATCCGGGTACACCAAAAACCCTACCGGGTCCCCGAAGCGCGCCGGCTTGCCATATCCGAAGAAGTCAGGCAGATGTTAGACCTGGGGGTTATCGAGGAGTCTAAAAGTGACTGGTCGAGTCCTATTGTGTTGATTCCCAAACCTGATGGTTCCCTACGGTTCTGCAATGATTTTAGGAAGTTGAACGAGGTGTCCAAATTTGATTCTTATCCCATGCCCAGGGTTGACGAGTTGATAGAACGACTTGGACAGGCTAGGTTCTTCTCCACCCTTGACCTGACGAAAGGGTATTGGCATGTACCCCTTACTGACAGGGCCAAAGAGAAGACCGCTTTTGTTACTCCTGATGGGCTTTTTCAGTACGTGGTACTCCCCTTTGGGCTACATGGGGCTCCCGCCACATTCCAGAGGTTAAAGGGGACCTACCACCACGATTCTACCTCTAAAGGTAGAACGGGTGGTAGGTGGATAAATGGGACGTAGGGATAGCCCTTTTTGGGCTAATCCTTACGTCCCGGCTATCCTTTTGTAAACTTTAATCAGTTGATATGCTAATTTAATTAAGCGGCTACTGGGGCGTGGAGTAGCCGGACATGAGGCTACTAGTCGCGGCTACTCCACGCCCCAGTAGCCTCGTTCCTCCGCCTACCATGTAATCTTCGGCGCACAGCACCTCGTAGCTGCGCGCCCTCGTCCGAGCACCCGGCGTCTGCGCATGCGCAGTAGCGCCGGCCTCGGAGCTACGGCCGCGCACCCGTAGGCCTGCGTCCTGCGCATGCGCAGAACGCAGGATATTCGCACGAGGGCGTGCAGCTACGAGGAGCTGCGCGCCGAAGATTACCCCGTAGGCGGACGAACAAGGCTACTGGGGCGTGGAGTAGCCGTGACTAGTAGCCTCATGTCCGGCTACTCCACGCCCCAGTAGCCGCTTAATTAAATTAGCATATCAACTGATTAAAGTTTACAAAAGGATAGCCGGGAAGTAAGGATTAGCCCAAAAAGGGCTATCCTTACGTCCCATTTATCCACCTACCACCCGTTCTACCTTTAGAGGTAGAATCGTGGTGGTAGGTCCCCTAATGGATCTTGTGCTAAAACCTCAACGGAGATATGCCTCGGCCTACCTGGATGACATTATAGTTTATAGTACCGATTGGGAGAGTCACCTGGCCAAGGTGCAAGCAGTGATAGACTCCCTGAGGGCAGCAGGGTTGACAGCGAACCCCCAAAAATGTGCACTGGGTCTGGAAGAGGCCCGTTACCTGGGATACCGTATTGGGCTAGGTGTCATCAAACCCCAAGTAAATAAAGTGGAGGCGATCCAGCAGTGGCCACGACCTATGAGCAAGAAGCAAGTGAGGGCTTTCCTAGGCATAGTGGGCTATTATCACCGATTTATCCCCGATTTTGCTACCATAGCGGCACCCCTGACTGACCTGACCAAGGGTAGCAGTGGTAAGTGGAGTGAAGAGGCTGAGGGGGCGTTTCAGCGACTTAAAACGGTTTTGTGCGAAGGACCGGTACTGATCACCCCTAACTTCACCAAGACCTTTATTGTGCAGACTGACGCTTCTGATGTGGGCTTAGGGGCTGTCCTGTCCCAAGTAGTGGAGGGTGAGGAACATCCCGTGACATTCCTGAGCCGCAAGCTCACACCTCCTGAAAAGAACTATAGCATAGTTGAGAGGGAGTGCTTGGCGATAAAGTGGGCTCTGGAATCCCTGAGGTATTACTTGGTAGGGCGACAGTTTACACTAGTGACCGATCACTCTCCCCTCACCTGGATGAGTCAGGCCAAAGAGAGGAACGCCAGGGTCACAAGGTGGTTCCTAATGTTGCAGAATTTCAAATTCACGATGGAACATCGAGCAGGAAAGCTGCACGGGAATGCCGATGCCCTGTCTCGTACCCACTGTCTGATGGCCCCCACAGGGTCAAACAGAGGGGGAGGGTATGTGAGACACTGAAGGGGTTAACTGTGGATGGGCGGTATGTTTCCCCTAGGTTTTGTTATTATGCAAGGCCTTAGTGCTGAGGTTTGTGTCCAGCACCTTGGACACAGGTGGTGGGAAACAGCCAATCAGCCTAATAAAACGCTCAGCAGAGCGGAAGGTGGGCTCTCTCTGAAAGGAGGCTGGAGAGCACACAGCCCTGACCTCTGGGCCTGGAGCAGCGATTTATTTTATGTACTAGTGGTGAGTTAGAGAAACTCTGTTTAGTTAGCACCCTGACGGGTAGGATTTTGTTTATTTAATGCCTGAATGTAAAGGCGTTTTGTTTTGCTGCTGCAATAAACGCAGGCGAGACCTGTTTTGGACTGTACCTTGGTGTCACTGTCTTGAACTGATAACAGCACCCGCTACACGGTCTCTTACTGGGGCCCAAATCTCCCACATAGATATATATATATATATATACACTCACCTTTATTAGGTACACCATGCTAGTAACGGGTTGGACCCCCTTTTTTTTTTTTTTTTTTTTACAGGTTTTATAATGTTTTCTTCTTTTTTTTTTTTTTTTAATTTCATTCTCTTTATTCAAAATTTTTCTTAACATTAATACACAAAACATTAATTCTTAACATACAAAACATCAGGAAGGGAACAATTGTTATCTATACATTGGTCATAGGAATAAACAGACAATTTTATACTTCATTTATCATCGACCATATTCCACAAGTTGTATTCATCATCCTGTTCCTTCCGCTGATTAAATCTAACCATCTATAACCCCGTAACCCCCCCACCCCAATCCCCCCACCCCTACTTGGCAAAAAAAATTTTTTTACTCTTATTGACCTTGAGAATCCTCCTACCACATCCCTTAACCATCTTTTTTTCCATGCTCTCTCTTTCCTTGCTGCTCCATACTTTATTTTTTCTAATATTTTAATTCTATTCACTCTATTATGCCATTCTTTAAAGGGGTTATCCGGGTTTAAACATTTTTTTATGGCCGGGCTGGGGAGGGCTATTTAAACATAATAAAAATGTACTTACCTCCTCCGGTGCTGCCGATGTCCCGCGCCGCGGCCGGTCTTCTCCGTGCGCCGGTTTCAGTACAAGGGCGCACAGGGAGCTTCCGGCCAGCCGGATGCTCCCATGCGCACCATCTCCCAGCGCTTACAATGCTGAGAGATAGGGACGGATGGGAGGAGCCGTCCACAACGCGGACCGGAAGCTCCCTGTGCACGGCTTCCGTGCCCCTGTTTGTTTACAGGGGCACGGATCGAAGTGACCGCGGCGCGGGACATCGGCGGCGCCGGAGGAGGTAAGTCCGTGTTTATTATGTTTAACTATCCCTCCCCAGCCCGGCCATAAAAAAAATTTTAAACCCGGATAACCCCTTTAATGTCGGGGGTACTAGATGATTTCCAACCATAAATCAGCATACTTCTAGCAATCTGTGATACAGTCAATAGCCATTGTATTTGGTTTCTAGACCCCTTTATTTCTGTTGTATTTCCAAGCACCAAGACATCTGGTGTCTTTGGGATGTCTAATCCTGAGAATTTTACAACCTCTATATAAATTTCTTCCCAAAATTTCAAAATCCTCGGACAATTCCAAACCATGTGTAAAAAATCTGCACTTATTTCTTGACATCTGAGGCATTTTTCTGTCTGCTTTTTCTTAAAATGTTTTGGGGTGTAATATAATCTATATATAATTTTAATCTGCATTAATCTGTGGGATTCAGAGCAGACCATGCTACCCACATTCTGATATATACTTGCCCAATGAGTATCTAATAGGGTACCAATATTCTCTTCCCATTTTATTTTACTACTATGTTTCATACCATCATAAAAACTGCTTGACAAATATCTATACATTTTTGAAAGTGATTTTTTCTTCCCTTTTATATTACCCAAAAATTCCACTGTATGGTGCTTTTCTACCTTTAAGTATTGTCTTTCTCTTACGCTATTCACCCTATGGTGCAACTGTATATATTGAAAATAGTATTTATTCTCTAATTTATGTGCGTCTTTCATCATATCGAAAGATATCAGTCTGCCGTCCAGAAAAATATGTGACATTTGATCAATCCCCCTGCCCTCCCAAAAATTACGCCCCTTAAAGTGCCTTGTCTCTTTTAAGTGGAGATTATTCCATAACGGTGCATATGTTGTGCTACTCTTAATTTCAAAGTGCTTTTTAACCCAATCCCAAGTTCTCCTGACACACCTACATATTGGTACCCGGGCTAATTCTGTAGAATCCAGAGCCCCAGAGTCCAACAGCGTCAGGCCATTTTTAATATCTAAGTTAACCTTTTTAGCAATAGCTTTTATGATTATGTAGTCATTACCCCATAATAGATATTGCAAATTAGCAGATACAAAGTATAGAAAAAAGTTAGGCAGGGCCCAGCCCCCCTTCCTTTTCGGTTTGCACCAGTATTGTAATTTTAGTCTGACTCTCTTCCTTCCCCAAATAAGCTCGTTTAAGAGTCTTTCAATGATTTTAAAATATTTACTACTAATCCAAATTGGAGTGGCTGTAATCACTTTGATAAGCGCAAGTCTATCTACCTGATCATTATTCCACTTCAAAGTGGACATGTTGTTTTTTTACCCTCATGTCTTTTTTTTAGCAGAATCCACGTGAAATAGGACATGTTGCATCTTCTTCCCATGAGCATAAAAAGGAACCATGGAGCTGGTTGAGCTGTCACCAATCTATTATTTACACTGATACGTCTTCATTATATCAATTCAGAGAAACTGTATGGGGCGGCACTTGGTGGCCTTCTACTGAAATCAATGAGAGGCTCTAAGCCTTCATTCACATGGCCTTTGCTGCACACGGTGGCACCGGGGAAAGGAGGTGGAGGTGAGCGCTGCTCCTCTCCATAGGGATATATGGCGCACAGCGCCGTATGGCGTGAAAAGATAGGACATGTCCTATGGTGCCGCACGCCCATTTCTGTCTATGGGGGACGTATATCGGCTGTATATACATCGGCCTTATATACGTCCCCCCATACGGCAATGTGAATGCAGCCTAACATGGATCTGCTGTGTGTGTTACATCTTTATTGCTATGATGGACAAAGCCATATAAATAAAAATTCAGGGGAAGCCCAATAATGTGGCTTTAACAAAATGTTCATCTTTTCATGACAGCCAAACCATAAACTCATGAAGATGTGACAGATTTATCAATGCTTAAAGGAAACCTACCACTTAGAATGGTCGGTGTAAGCAGTAAATACCGAGCACCAGCTCAGGGTGAGCTGGTGCCGGTACTTACTTTCGTTAGTGTTATAAACTGGCATAGGTCACTGTGGTTAGTGATTGGTGGAATAGGTCACTGGGGTTAGTGATTGGTGGCATATGGCACTGTGGTTAGAGATTGGTGGTATAGGTCACTAGCGTTAGTGATTGATGGTATAGGGCACTGGGGTTAGTGATTGCTGGTATTGGTCACTGGGGTTAGGAGGAGTGAGCAGCTCAGACAAATCACGTGTTGTTGTTTTTTTTTTTTAATGCATCCAAACCAAAGCCCAACCCCTGTGACTAGCCCAGGATTTTGTCAGGGTGCAAGGTAAGTTATAACACAATTATATCGTAATGCAAATGCTTAGAAAAGTCAGAGAGGCATTTTAGCACTGCAGGTGTGATAAGCTTCAGCAACCCGTCTTTAGGGAAAATGAGGTCCTGGTGACAGGTTCCCTTTAAATGCCATTGTGGTAATACTTCATTTCTCCTGTGGGGGCAGTGCAGAGGAATTGAGCACTCGTCACTGGGCTCCTCCATAGATTACATCTGGTTGTTGCAGAACCTTTTTAGTAAGAGACTTTACAATAATCTGACCCTCTGCAGTCTACATATCACTGCAGTCAGTCCAGGAAATTTGCAAATCATTGGCCCAACAGTTATTTGACTTTCTAAAAGACATAAACCCTCGCCCCTTCCACCCCGTTATAGAGGACAAGTTTCATGTGTGCAAAAAGAAAAAAGTTTCACATCCATTTCCTTGATGCTTCCCATTTATCTGACTTATCTACACAGAATGTAAACTTCCACTGAATGTTCTCTATTTGGGTCCTTGTTTGGCAGCTTATGGGCGACAGGTGACATCGTGGGGGAGATTTATCAGAGGTGTCTGAGGTAAAACTGTTCTAGTTACTTATGGAAACCAATCAGAGTTTAGCTGTAGGTTTAAAAACATCTGTGGGAAAATGAAAGCTGAGGTCTGATTGGTTGCCTTGGGCAACTAGAACAGTTCTGCTCTCAGACACTTCTGATAAATCTCCCCCGTGTGTCTTAGGCCTCATGCACACGACTGTTGTTTTTATGCACACCACCGTATGTGGCACCCATGAGTAGGCCGCAAAAACGTCACCAAGTCCACAGCCGCCATTGAAGTCTTTAGTGTATGAGCACAAAGTTTCTCACTGCACCCTGCCCGCACCTTAACCCTTATAGGACTCAGTCCTATTTCTTTTTTGCGTTTGTTTTTTACTCTCCTCATTCCAAAATCGATAACTTTTTTTACATTTTTCCATCAGCAGAGATGTGCTAGGACTTGTTATCTGAGGGACTAATTGTACTTTTTAGTGGCGCCATTTAATATTTCATGCAATGTACTGGAAAGCTAGAAAAAATTCCAAGTGCTGTGAAATTGACAAAAATAAACTACATTTGTGGTGTTTTCTTGTGGGTTCTGTTTGTACGTCTTTCGTTCTGCGCTCCAAATAACATATCCCCTTTATTCTTTGGGTGGGTACGTTCACTGGGATATTCGCCACTTTGAGCGTGTCATGGCTGAAAAAATATAAAAACTGGCGGAGATGGGGAGATTTTCGTGCTTTCTCTGCCAGTTTTCTGATGGAGAAGGCGTGATAAATCTCCCCCATTAAAAGGTGATCTTGATTTGATCATTCTGCTAACTTTCCATCTCTTGTGTAGCGATTCTATACCCCCAATTTGAGTTAAAAAGTAACATTTTAGGAACTTGGAAACTACATTGGCAGAATAAAATAATTGGCAGAAGTTCTAGGACACAATAAAGAGTTTGTATGTTCTCTCCGTGTTTGAGTGGGTTTCCTCTGGGTCCTCCGGTTTCCTCCCACACTCCAAAACATACAGGTAGGTTGATTACATTGTGAGCCCCATTGGGGAAAGGGACTGATTTGGAAAGCTCTGTGTAGCTCTGCGTAATCTGTGTGCGCTATACAAATAAAGAATTATTATTAATAACACGCTTTCCAATTCATCATTGAAGGTGGGGGATGAGGTCGGGGGTCAGTGTTCTGTACTGAGATCATAGAGAATGTTGGGGATCACAGAATGTACAAGCTGTGATTTTGTTGCAATTCTTGGTGCAGAGCTGGAAATTGCGACCTACTCCGCCCCTTACGTCGGATGGATGGGGCATTCCCCAGTGCATTGACTATAGCATGTGCCAAATCAAGGGCAGACTAGGGCACAATTCTACCCCTGTCAGACATGACATGGAAGCCCCCCACCAGCGCATCGCTGCACTGTACTGAAGTGCCAGGAGCCTCCTGATAGATCCAGCGATTTCCGAGAGGCAGAGGCAGCATCATACGCTGGCGCCACAATGTGCCCCTAAATGTTTCAGGAGCTGGCCATGTGCTCAGGGACACATTCATGATAAACATTAGTATTTCATAGGACAGTGGTGGCGAACCTATGGCACGGGTGCCAGGGGCGGCACTCCGAGCCCTTTCTGTGGGCACCCGGGCCATCACCCCAGCACACCAGACAGGACTCAAAGAATTTTCCTGCAGTTTCAAGCAACTTGGAAGCAAAGATGCAGCTTACAATGATATTTTAAAGTGACTTACTTGGCTACTTGGGACTGTAGGAAAAGGGAGAATGTGTAGACAGGACCTATTTATCTTTGGAGGACCTTCTGCTGGCCCCACGATTCTCTTTGTACAGAGAGACACTGAAAAGAAGCTACAATGATGCAAATTTTCCCTCCTCTACTGTGTTGGTTTCCTCAGAAGCCCAGTATGATTGAACATTGTTGAAGAACAGGCAGCAATAAGTTACTGCTTTAATTTTTGGTTGGCACCTTGGGATAAATGAGGGTTTGGGGTTGCAGTTTGGGCACTCGGTCGCTAAAAGGTTCGCCATCACTGTCATAGGATATGCCATTAAAAAATGTAACGTGATTCAAGCTGATGGGACATAATAACGCTGTGTCGGGCTTCTACAAAAAAACAATGAATCACTTCATGTATGTCCAAGGTGCTGGGGCAGCAGTTTCACATCCTCACACACAGCGGTTTTGTGGCAATTTCTGATACAGTTTTTTGAGTCACAGGTCAAGATTAGATTTAAAAATATATATATTTTTTTTAATTCCCTCTTGGCACAATCACGCTTCTACCACCTGCAGGCCAATATCACTGTGATTCTAAATTTTAATTCACAGACAATATCATGAGCAGATTTTTTAAGTAAAAAATATTTTAAGACAAGTGATTTTCTATGACATGGAGTGCACTGTGTGAATACCGCCATACTCTAGCTTCATCAATGTTATTACAAATTTATATTTCGTGTCAGGATGGGGTTCTTTGGACCTATCAGATAACATGAGGGCACGCAGGGTTATCCTTCACCTACAAGCCAAGTAATGCCCGGATGCCCCTAATACATACAATAGTTTCACTTTGACAGACAGAGCACCAGAGACCTCATTTTCATTAAAGACAGGTCGCAGAAGCCCATCACACCTGCAGTGTAAATCTGCCTTTCTGCCTTCTCTAAGCATTTGCCTTACAATATAAGTGTGTGTTATAACTTACCTTACACCCTTACAAAATCCTGGGGTAGTCCCCGGGGTTGGGCTTTGGTTTGGATGCAAAAAACAATACTGACTTGTCTCTGTTACTCACTTTTCAGCTCTCAGCCCCCACCTTTGTGCTCCTGTACTGCTCCTCCCTCTTGCTCCTTCACTGCGCTCACAGCCTGGTCAGCCTGACATCAATGGGAGAGGGAGGAGCTGTACAGGAGCAGACAAGTCATGTGCTTTTGTAAACACATCAAAACAAAAGCCCAACCCCTTGGACTACACATACGATTCTGTCAGGGTCCTAGGTAAGTTATAACACACAATTTTATTGTAATGCAAAAGGCCTAATCGCAATGCAGGTGTGATGGGCTTCTATAACCTGTCTTTAGTGAAAATGAGGTCCCTGGTGATAGGTTCCCTTTAATGTCCTTGTACGTTATGGGTGAATCCAGGTCTGAACCCACAAACCATCAACTGCTAGGGCAGTGATGGCAAACCTTTTAGATACTGAGTGCCCAAACTACAACCAAAACCTGCATATTTTTCACAAAATGCCAATGCAACAATTTAAGCAGTAACTTATTACTCCCTGCTTTGCCACAGTTTTAAACTGTATAGGCTCCTGAGGACACCAATACAGTAGACAGAGGAAAAGAAGTTTGGATTATCATTGTAGCTCCCTTCTAGTGTCCTGGGACTGCAAGAGGCCTTGAGTCCTGTTTGGCAAACTCTACCCTGGGGTGATGGCACGGGTGCCCATATAGAGGGCTCTGAGCGCCACCTCTGGCACCCGTGCCATAGGTTCGCCACCACTGTGCTAGGGAATAGAAGCCTTTAATTTCATTCTCTCCTGCTGGACCTCTGGGGTCCCTCATTGGATTAGACCCTGTCTCCACCATAAAATCCTCTGACCCTCAGCGGTGTAAACAAATAAAGCGTAAAAGCAACACCAAAAATGCCATTTTTAATTACTTTTATATAATAAAAAAAAAACAAAACACTAAAACCTAAACAATGAAGCAGCCCACATCAGACAACAACCATATCTCCTGTCTCTCTCGTTTACATAACTCATCAACTTGGCTGAAATTGTATGATTAGTAATGTACCCAATATAAAAGGGATCAGACAACAAGATGGTCAAGAAGCCGCACACACATTACATGGCTGACTAACCCATCAGCTGACTCCCCACCCGCCCCATCAGCTGAAATCGGCAGATTTGGCCTATTTTTTATTCAACCCCACCCCAACCCAACTAGATGCGTCACTGAGTTAAAGTTGTTTGGCAACGAATCAACGTGTTCTGAGTGACCCCCACTTTACCACATAGAGTCATACATTGGTCTCAAAAATATTTACTTGTGTGTCTCTACATTGAATATGCTGGATTTAGGCCCAACAATTTTTTACGCTTTATTTTTTCAGCTTGTTGTAACAAAAGGAAGATGTCAATTAAACTAAGCATTCAGTATATATATATACAGGTGATCCCCTACTAAAGAAAACCCTACTTACAGACGACCCCTAGTTACAGACGGACCCCTCTGCCCCCTGTGACCTCTGGTGAAGTCTCTGGATGTTACTATAGTCCCAGACTACAATAATCAGCTGTAAGGTGTCTGTAATGAAGCTTTATTGATAATCTTTGGTCCATTTACAGCAAAAAAATTTGAAACTCCAATTGTCACTGGGACAAAAAAATTTTTTGTCTGGATCTACAATTATAAAATATACAGTTTTAACTTAATTCAACTTAAGAACAAACCAATGGAACCTGTCTTGTACGTAACCTGGGGACTGCCTGTATATATATATATATGCAATGTTGAAGAGTCTGATGATTCTTTTGTCCTTATTGTATGTTTTGGATGAAGACGGGCTCATTCCTCGGCGCATGTCTGCCTGCTAGCTGGTAAGGTAAATCGCTGTCCTGTGACCATGCTGCCCCAATCACCAAGGCACAATCCCTCTTTTGAAGGTGACTGGTTGGTTCCTGGAGTCCTGCATTGGTGTAATTAATTACCAACTCTGTACTACTGCACTGACTTTGTGCTGCCTGTACAGATCCCTGGCTAGAACACAATCTGCTCCACTGTCTACATCTCTGTCTATTTCTAGGTGTCTCTACCTGGGTCACCCACCATTAATCTGGACATCTTTGAGAGGTTGCAGCCAGTTTATTTCATGCAGAACAGTCTGCATTGGGGCTTAATCTTGGGTCTAAAACATCTGAAGATCATGAGCTGCGATGATCCTCTTCACGCTCCATGACGTGTATGCGCGTCATGGAAAGCTAAAAGAGTGTGAAGAGGGCTCCAATTATCCAATTTTCACCTGGATGTGATGACCATGATGCCTGATCGATCAGGACAAGGATGATTTCCCACAGCAGAATTTGAGAATGATCTTCAATATTCCACTTCAAAGTGGACACGTTTTTTTACCCTCATGTCTTTTTTTTAGCAGATCCACATGACATGGGACATGTTGCATCTTCTTCCCATGAGCATAAAAAGGAACCATCGACCTGGTTGAGCTGTCACCAATCTATTATTTACACTGATAAGGCTTCATTATATCAATTCAGAGAAACTGTATGGGGTGGCACTTGGTGGTCTTCTACTGAAATCAATGAGAGGCTCTAAGCCTTCATTCACATGGCCTTTGCCGCACACGGTGGCACCGGGGAAAGGAGGTGGAGGTGAGCGCTGCTCCTCTCCATAGGGATATATGGCGCACAGCGCCGTATGGCGTGGAAAGATAGGACATGTCCTATGGTGCCGCACGCCCATTGCTGTCTATGGGGGACGTATATCGGCTGTATATACATCGGCCGTATATACGTCCCCCCATACGGCAATGTGAATGCAGCCTAACATGGATCTGCTGTGTGAAACAACGCTTTGTGTGTTACATCTTAAAGTAGCTTTAACAAAATTTTCATCTTTTCGTGACAGCCAAACCATAAACTCACGAAGATGTGAGAGATGTATTATTGCTTAAGGCCTAATGCACATTAGACGTAAAAACAGCCAAAAAGATGGCCCCATTGATTTTAATAGGAAATGCAGCTCCTTCTCTGGTCACCTTATTTCTCACTGAATTGTGAACTGACTGCCAGACCACAATGTAAAAAATCCAACATGTCCTATTTTTAAAAAAGTTTTTGTTGGGTACGGTCTCTCTATAGAAGCCTATGGGTACAAAAAAAACAGCCTACATACGGTGTTGTCCACCATATATATATGGTTTTTCGATGGGCCACCCAGTAGACCAGGTCATGTGGGTGCCAGCCCACCATATTTTTCCAAGTTTTTTGGTGGCATATGGGTTACGTAAATTCATGAATGTGTCAGAAGGTGTTTTAGACTGTTTTTCTTAGCGCCATTCATCCAGAAACCCGGCACGGGTGATTTATTAATTCCTCCTAATGTATCCTGATGATCGAAGATTCTCCACGGCCGGAATAAAAATGAACCCATTTTGGCCTTTATTTTCCATTATTGAAAGTAAATTGAACATCAGATTGCAAAATAATTCCAAAGAACTCAGAAATAGTGAAGTGACTAGAAAGTACATCTTGTGTGGGTCGAAATGTGGTTTTTGATGAAATGATGCAATAATTGGGAAGTGAAGTTCTCATACATAGAGTCCGGACAGGGAGGTGATGTTTTTGTCTATGTCCCATGTGACATGATCCCGTTATTATATATAGAGCAGATTTCTGGATGTCAAGATCTTCCCACAGTGAACTCTTATTGGACATCCGCTCTCCTTAAAGACGTGGGGAGAAGAATGCGATATTTACAATTACTTCTACTTCTATACCTCGTGTGGCCGTCCTGTCTGCTGGGTGAGTCATGCTGCTGTTATTTTCTATGATGGTGGATATAGATATGTCTGGATATATAAGCTGCCTCTCTCTCTCTCTCTCTCTATATATATATATATATATAAATAATACATAATAATATAAATATTTATATAATACATATAAATGTGCCGTGCGGACCCTTAGTAAATGAGCCCCAATGTTTTGCTTAGAAGCCATAAAAAATAATGGAAGAAAGCCACTTTTTAGGTTACAGATTGTCACATCCCAAAATCCATAACTTTTACACTTTTTTGCATAGATTTTGAAGAGCTTGCTTCTGTGTGTCTAGTTGTGTTTTTTAATGGTACACGAGGATGACAGCGCCAAATGGGTAGAGATTGATATTTTGTGCTACATTTGCGCAATAAAATATTTTTTTTTTCTCAGGAAATCCCCATATTTAGTTTTGCCATTTTCTAAGAGCCAGTAACGGAGCTGTGTGAGAACTTACACTTAGTGGGATAAGCTGTAGTTCAAAGAGCCCACTGCTAAACCTCAGCTGCTGCAAACCTCATACCACACACCACAGATTCTCACAATACACACCACAACTGCTGCACATCCTCATAACACACACCACAACTGCTGCAGAACTTCATAATACACATCACAACTGCTGCACATCCTCATAACACACACCACAGCTGCTGCACATCCTCATAACACACACCACACACCACAGCTGCTGCACATCCTCATAACACACACCACAGCTGCTACAGAACTTCATAACACACACCACAGCTGCTACAGAACTTCATAACACACACCACATAGCACAAGACATAAGCAAAAGAATTTCTGTAATGTTATTTATTTTTACATGGCGTGTACTGCGAAGCTGAAAAAAAATCTTGTGGGCTCAGTTTTTTCGACTTTGACTGTGCACTCAAAATAACAGCTCAGCTTTATTCTTTGGTTCGGTGCGATCGCGGTGATAGCAAATTTATACAGGTTTTATTGTGTTTTAATACATTTTCAAAAATTAAACGAATGTGTACAAAAAAGAAAAAAAAGTTTTTTGCCATCTTCTGACGCTAATAACTTTTTCATACTTTCTTCCACGGAGATGTGTGAGGTGTCAATTTTTGCGAAATGAGGCGACGTTTTCATTGCTACCATTTTGAGGTCTGTGCGACATTTTGATCATTTTTTATTTCATTTTTTATGTGATGTAAAAAGGTGTAAAAGTCGCATTTCGGACATTTGGGCGCCATTTCCCGCCTCGGAGGTCACCGCCGGCCGTAACCGTTTTTATATTTTGATAGATCAGGCATTTTGGGACGCGGCGATACCTAATGTGTCTGTGATTTTTACTGTTTATTATGTTTTATATCAGTTCTAGGGAAAGCGGGGTAATTAGAATTTTCTATATTTTATTAATTTTTTTTTTTTTTTAAACTTTTTTTTTTTCTTTTTTTTTCCCACTATTTCTTAGACCATCTAGGGTACATTCAGGGCCGGCTCCAGGTTTCACTGGGCCCCTGGGCGACAGTACCTCACTGGGCCCCATAGCTCATGTGGTGGCATAAAAAACGCAGACCTTAAGAAACCAATATTAATATACAGCCCCCCAGTCTCCATCAATTAATATATACCCCCCCGCCAGGCTCCATTAACTAATATACACCCCCCCCCCAGCCAGGCTCCATTAATTAATATACCCCCCAGGCTCCATCAATTAATATACACCCCCCCCATGCTCTACTCATTAATATACCCCCCCCAGGCTCTATTCATTAATATACCCCCCGAGGCTCTATTAATTAATATACACCCCCCAAACTCTATTAATTAATATACCCCCCCTCCCTCCAGGCTCCATTAATTAATATACCCCCCCTCCAGGCTCCATTAATTAATATACCCCCCTCCAGGCTCCATTAATTAATATACCCCCCAGGCTCTATTAATTAATATACACCCCCCTCAGGCTCCATTAATTAATATACCCCCTCAGGCTCTATTAATTAATACACCCCCCCCCTCCCCAGGCTCCATTAATTAATTAATTAAATACACATTAAAAAAATAATAAACGCTAACTTACCTCAAGGGCTGCATCTTCTTCATCTGCTACATCTTCCTGAGTGAGAGCAGCGTCTATCGTGCAGCAGCAGGGACGCTGGCGGCATGAAGTCAAAACGTCGGCCAGCGTCCTGCACAGTATTAGACGCAGCAGAAATACATCGGCCGCGCCGATGCAATTGTGATCTGTGAATGCCCGCTTGCGGTGCCGCCCCCCTGTCAGCCGCACCGGCACTGAGTGCGGCGCTTCTCTCAATTACATCGACAAAGTATGCTGATGTAATTGAGTTTTCTTATGTTATCAGAGTGTGCCGTGGGCCCCTCTGGGACCTCTGGGGACCCGGCACTTGCCCGGGTAAGCCGGGTGCTGGCGCCGGCCATGGGTACATTAACCCTAGATGGTCAGATCGCTCCTACCATATACTGCAATACTTCTGTATTGCAATATATGGCATTTTTGCAGCACATTCATTACAATGAATTGTAACGAATCTCCAGAAGCCATGTAGCCTTGTGTCAAAAGAAGACCCGAGGCTACCATGGCAACCAATCGGCAATGACAGGGTTAATAGCCGTGATCGGTGAAAGCACCGACCGCGGTTATTAGCGGTGGGGGTTTTCTGCAAAATGCAAAAACCCCCACCTTTGTATGAAGAGGACTCAGCCCGTGAGCCCTCTTCTCACACCCCTTATACCTCTGCGCCGTGGAGCTACGGCGCAGAGCGTTAAGGGGTTAATATTTTTAGGATTGCATAATCCAAGAGTAGTCATCACATCACATGTTCTTGACCTCATGTGTCCTGATGCAGGCATAATAATAGGTTATTCAGTAATAATAAATCAGTAAATGATAATGAACTTACTGTTATATGAGAAATGTACATACATCCAGAGCAACATATGGCTGTCCTCTTCACTTCTGGTGGATATTACAATGGTTTGTGTTTGTTGAAATGGCTCATAGCCATGACATAAGTAATACTACCAGGATAAAAGGGAGGGCCTCCACCAGCAATGTCTGACAGCTAGCCCACTGCTTTGATAGTGATGGGCAGCAGTGGTGCCACCACACTCAGATGTGTGCCTGCCTCCAAGCTGTGACATGGACTAACTGGCTCTGTCAATGTCCCCCCATACTCAATTGCATTCTGCCTGCCATGTGACCCCTGCTCCACTACCTTAGTACCTAACACTGTCTGGCTGAACTGGTTGCCAGCCAAGCCCTCAGTTGTTACTGGGCACAATCTGTGACAGGAGGAGAGAAAACTCTCAGGGAAGCAGTGGCATGTGGGACTGGCATTACTAGTAGGACTAGTAGTATGTGCCACCATCACTGTACCAGGCAGGTCAGCAGCTAGGCTAACATGTAAGTAAGAGAAAATGTAGAATATTATTGATAATTTGAAATAGTTACGTGTACCACTGTCTGGGTTACATTCACTGGGGACAGCTGCTAGATTTTGGGCCCAGGGGTATCCACTTACATTGATCCTTGAGTACTACATACATAGAGCATACCTACAAACTTTTAAGCCTTCCCTTCTCAAGTAACACTCTATGATGTATACTGCAACATGTCCTGTGCCCAACCCACTCTTTAAAATACCCTCACCCTGTATAATGCCCTCTCACATTGTGACTTTCCTTCTTGCGCCCCCTTACATTGTGGACCCAACCTCTACCCCCTCACGTTGTGTACCCCTCCACCCTGCTTCCCTTCATATTATGGCTTCACCCACTCTGCTCCCCTTCACATTGTGGCCCCTCCACTCTGCTCCCCTTCATATTATGGCTACACCCACTCTGCTCCCCTTCATATTATGGCTCCACCCACTCTGTTCCCCTCACATTGTGGCCCCACCCACTCTGCTCTCTGTCATGTTGTGGTTCCACCTTCTCTTCTACTCCACACTTCTTCTCTGCTCCCTGCACATCATGGCTCCACTTTTTCTGCTTCTTTTCTTATCGTGGTCCTCCTACTCTTCTCTCCATCACATTCTATAATAAGAACAAAAAATCTGTTTCTTAATCACTTTCCCTCACCAGTCCTCTCACCTCTGCTGTACACACCATTGTACTAAACTCTATCAGTGTCCAGAGGGCAGAGGTAAAGTTGCAAACTGGCACATAAATACTGCAGCTTGGGGGCAGATTCCGATATCCAGGCCTGTCCCACCAGATCTGGGACTGGGAAGTATCATAGACGTCAACACAACGCTGCCTGTCTCTACTTCTCCTATAAAAATTCTCTTATTTTGCAGGGGACGATACATTTTTGATCTACAATGAAGGCAGCCGGCGATGTCTGAAGGCTGATGATGCTGCGGTCATCATGGCCGAATGTAATGAGAATTCAATTCTTCAGCAATATAAATGGATTTCTAAGGAGCAGCTTATAAATATTGGGACATCACAATGTCTGGCGGTGGTATCTGTGGATGAATCGTCAGCAGTGGTGCTGCAAACGTGTGACGGCAACAGTGACCTCCAAAAATGGGAATGTAAAAACGAGACTTTGTTTGGAGTCTCCAAAAGTGACCGTTACATGTCCTACAGGGATAACAGAATGATCCTCTCTACTAAGACAGGAGACTGGAGCCAATGGAAGATACACTCAACTACTGAGAATTTATGTGCTAAATCTTATGAAGGTAAAGAGGAAACAAAAACATACTGAGAGTCCTGATCACCCCGCCCATACACAGTGATTGGCAGTGAGAGTCCTGATTACTCCTCCCACACACATTGATTGGCAGGGAGAGTCCTGATTACCCCACCCACACACAGTGATTAGCAGTGAGAGTCCTGATTACCCCGCCCACACACAGTGATTGACAGTGTGAGTCCTGATTACCCCACCCACACACAGTGATTGACAGTAAGAGTCCTGATCACCCCGCCCACACCCAGTGATTGACAGTGAGAGTCCTGATTATCCTGCCCACACACAGTGATTAGCAGTGAGAGTCCTGATTACCCCGCCCACACTCAGTGATTGACAGTGAGCGTCCTGATTACCCCACCCACACAAATAATATACTAGAGACTAATTCATGAGAATAATGATGCAATTTGCTTCTCCACAGAAATATTCACTTTGCAGGGAAATAGTAACGGACAACCCTGCAAGTTCCCTTTCAAGTACGAAAACAAAGTTTATGTGGACTGTGCAAAAAGTGGAAAATATAAGGGAATTTATTGGTGTTCTACAACTTCAGATTATGACAAGGACCAGCTGTATGGATATTGTCCATCTAAAGGTAAGTGTTACAGTGCGTTACAGTGGTGGAGTTACAGATGTCTCCTTACTTACCTCCTCATTTTGGATTTGTTAGTATACAACAGCCCGGGATGCAGCTTGTAATCACTCAGATCAGATATAACTTACACAACCTTAAAGTGTAACTATCATTTGAGATAATTGTTAAAATTGTGCATGGGAAGACGTGGTAAACATTTTTCTATTATACTTCATTAACATCCTCCCATAGAGATGTGTATTCCAGCCTGTACAGTGTGTGTCTATGCAGGCTGTATGTGTAGCTCTGACAGTGAGGATTAACCCTATTGCTTTCAGCTTTATGTTTGCATATAGTGCTCGTAGCATACTACAGTCAGAGAGAGCAAGAAGGGTTAATACTCACTCACAGCTGTGTAAACAACAGAAGAAGATAGGAGAGACCCGCCTTCAATCCTGTAGACAGATTTACCATAGCAACGTAGAAGTAACATTGTAACTAATTTCTTAATGAAGTAAATTAGTAGCAACGTTTGCAACATTCCTTTGGGCATCGTCTACTCCAAGACGCCTAGAAATCAAGTATGAACGTGTCTCCAGCCCAAGGATCATAACACATAATGCTTCCCGCCTCAACTCTAGAAGATCTAGACGTATCACCCAAACCCTTCGTAGAGTGATAGAACTGTACATTTTGTACATTTTTTTAAACACCTACCCTAGAGCTTCCATATTGGAACATACCAACTGAAAGCTGTATACTTATCCCATACACGGAGCGCGATATATATTTTATTGACAATATTTTATTGACATATTAGAACATACACTCTGTTACCTGTGTATCATGGTGTATGAATAGTAATGGATTGACAGCCCTATGTTACAAAGCCTATTCCAGATTGTTTCTCAACACCAATAGTGAGATCCAGGGCCGTATTTACCATTAGGCACAGCAGACACAGTGCAGGGGGCGGACAGATTATAGGTTTTAACCCCTTCACGCTCCGTGACGGATATATCCGCCACGGAGCTGTGAAGGTTGTATGAAGAAGGCTCACGGGCTGAGCCTTCTTCATACAGTGATGGGCTTTGCTGCATATCGCAGCAAAGACCCATCGCTATCACCCGCGGTCGGTGCTTGCACCGATCGCGGGTGTTAACCTCTTCTTTGCCGCCGGCAAAGTCGCCGGCGGCACTTTAAATTTGGCGGCGCGTGGGCGCCGCCATCTTACCTCCGATCGCCGCTCCCCCGAACGTCATGGTAGCCTCGGGTCTTCGTTTGACCCGAGGATACATGGCTTCTGCACATGCATTACAATGAGCCTGTGGCTCATTGTAATGTATAGTGTGCAGAAATGCCATATACTGCGATACAGTAGTATTGCAGTATATGGCAGGAGCGATCAGACCATCTAGGGTTAATGTACCCTAGAGGGTCTAAGAAACAGTGGAAAAAAAGAGAAAAAAAAAAGTTTAAAAAATGTAAAAAAATAATAAAATATTAAAAGTTCAAATCACCCCCCTTTCCCTAGAACTGATATAAAATATAATAAATAGTAAAAATCACAGACACATTAGGTATCGCCGCGTCCCAAAATGCCCGATCTATCAAAATATAAAAACGGTTACGGGCGGCGGTGACCTCCGGAACGGCAAATGGCGCCCAAATGTCCAAAATGCGACTTTTACACCTTTTTAGATGACATAAAAAATGTAATAAAAAATGATCCAAATGTCGCACAGTCCTCAAAATGGTAGCAATGAGAACGTCGGCTCATTTCGCAAAAAATGACCCCTCACACAGCTCCATGCGCCAAAGTATGAAAAAGTTATTAGCGTCAGAAAATGGCAAAAAATTTTTTTTCTTTTTTGTACACATTCGTTTAATTTTTGAAAATTTATTAAAACGCAATAAAACCTATATAAATTTGGTATCACCGCGATCGTACCGAACCAAAGAATAAAGTAGGCATGTTATTTGGAGCGCAGAGTGAAAGTCGTAAAAACTGAGCCCACAAGAACATGACGCACATGCAGTTTTTTTCAATTTTTCCACATTTGGAATTTTTTTGCGGCTTCCCACTACATGGCATGGAATAATAAATAACATCATGGGAAAGAAAAATTTGTTACGCACAAAATAAGCCCTCACACAGCTCTGTACACGGAAAAATGAAAAAGTTATGGATTTTTGAAGATGGAGAGCGAGAAATCAGCGAAAATACCCTGCGTCCTTAAGGGGTTAACAAAAACAAAAAAGAGGCCGCATGATATAATCGACAACCCCGGGTGTTGGAGTAGGCGCTAGGTGCAGCCGCCACTATGCCAGAGGGGGAGAAGTACAAATGATTTGTTGTTATTTTAGCCCCCCTCCCCTTTCCACATCACTGGTAAAATATATATATATATAAGCCCAGACAACCCTTTAACTGCTTAACGACATAGGACGAAATAGATTCTCCAAATTGCATTCTATTACGTCCTTCCGCCGCTGTGCCAGTGTGATCCGAAACAGGAGACCGGCAATGACATTATTTTTATAAAAAGATTTATATGTCTTGGACTTAGATTCCATGAACTCCGTCGATGTCCAGAGTTTCTTTTTTTAAAAATGTGTTTGCTCAGTGGTTATCACTACAGCCTTGCAGCGCTGGGGTCCTGGATTCAAGTCCAATCCAGGTCAACATCTGCATAGAGTTTGTATGTTCTCTCCGTTTTTTAGTGGGTTTACTCCACCTCCTCCCGTTTCCTCCCATACTCCAAAACATACTGGTAGGTTGATTACATTGTGAGCCCCATTGGGGACAGGGACTGATTTGGCAAGTTCTGTGCAGCCCTGAGGAATCTGTGTGCGCTATATAAATAAAGGAAATTTTTAAAAATGATTTGCATGTTTTTTAAATGTACTTTCACCTTAGTAATGTCTGTCTACTAGATGGTGCCCATTACTGTTAAAAAAGGCTTACACTAACCTCCTTATCATTACCTAAGTACGCTCCACCATTAGGGGTGCAGATGAGGTCTGGGTACTATCCAGTACCCCCAAAATCTACAGATGGTCAAGTACTGGGAGGAATGCAGGTTGGTATTATTAGGCTAGGAAAGTCCAAAAACAGTGGCCTTTTCCAACCCATCGATGTTGGGCTGTTTTAGTCTGGCTGGTTATACGACGGTTATACGACTAAGGTGGAATTCACTTTAATTTAAATAAAAACTCCCAAAAACATCCTGTTTAACCATTTTATTTTAAAAATCCTGGTGATGTGTGTAAAATAAATATACCGTATATACTCGAGTATAAGCCGACCCGAGTATAAGCCGAGGCCCTTAATTTTACCACAAAATACTGGGAAAAGCTATTGACTCGAGTATAAGCCGAGGGTGGGAAATGCATTGGTCACAGCCTCCCCAGTATATAGCCAGCCAGCCCCTGCCCCAGTGTATATAGCCAGCCAAACCCCTGCCCCAAAATAGTATTATACTGAGCCCCCCCTGCCCCAGTGTATATAGCCTGCCGGACCTGCCCCATTGTAGTATAGCCTGCCGACCCGTCCCAGTGTATTAAGACGCGCCTGACCCTGCCCAGGGTGTATATAGCACCGCCAGCCCCTTCCCCATGTATATAGCACGACCATGCCAGTTACCACCAGCTGCCCGTGTATATAGCCATGCACAGACCCGCACCAGCAGTGTATTATAGCCGCAGCCCCCTTGCCCCAGTGTATAGCCGAGCCACTCGGCCCAGTGTATATAGCCTGCCAGCACCCTGACCCAGTGTATATAGCCTGCAGCCCCTGCCCCAGTGTAATGAGCTCCAGCCCCCTGCCCTGTTACTCACCCCCAGTGTATATAGCCTGCCAGCCCCTGCCCCAGTGTATATAGCCTGCCAGCCCCTGCCCCAGTGTATATAGCCTGCCAGCGCCTACCCCAGTGTATATAGCCTGCCAGCGCCTGCCCCAGAGTATATAGCCTGCCAGCCCCTGCCGGACAGATCGCAGAGAAGATATACAGGGGTCGCCGGAAAGGTGAGTTTAGATATATGTATTTTTTTGACTCAAGTATAAGCCGAGTTTGTGTTTTTTCAGCACATTTTTTGTGCTGAAAAACTAGGCTTATACTCGAGTATATAAGGTATGTGTTATACTCACCTCCAGCGCTGGCCCCATTAGGGGGCAGCATTAACACTAAATACAGCACAAGTTGGATCACCAAAGAAAAAAACTCTATTTAGGTGACATGGCACTTTTTAATGACACAGTCCCTTTAATATATGACACATTTTCCTTCTCAGCCACGGCAGACCCCTTTTGGGCAAGAGACCCTGTTACTGGCATTTACTATCAAGCTAACAGAGATGCCGCCCTCACCTGGTACCAGGCCAGAAGAAGCTGCCAGCAACAAGATGCAGAACTGCTGAGCATAACCGAGCTACACGAGCAATCCTTCATCTCAGGTACGAACTAAGGCAGAGGCTTCATCCCGGCCTATGCGCTGCCCCCTACTGGTGTGATGTGAGGAGCCATCACATATAACAGTCAGTCACCCCAGGTAGTGGTACAAGGAGCACACTGCCCCCTACTGGTGTAATGATCTGAGGAGCCATCACATATAACAATCAGTCACCCCAAGTAGTGGTACAAGGCGAGCACACGGCCCCCTACTGGTGTGATTAGGAGCCATCACATATAACTATCAGTTCACCCCAGTAGTGGTACAAGGAGCACAATGCCCCCTACTGGTGTTGATGTGAAGAGCCATCACATATAACAATCAGTCACCCAAGTAGTGTACAAGGAGCACACTGCCCCCTACTGGGTGTGTGTGAGGAGCCATCACATATAACAAATCAGTCACCCCAAGTAGTGGTAAGAGGAGCAACTGCCCTACTGGTGTGATGTGAGGAGCCATCACATATGACAGTCACCCCAACGTAGTGGTACAAGGAGCACAAGCCCCTAACTGGTGTGATGTGAGGAGCCATCACATATGACAGTCACACCAAGTAGTGGTTACAAGGAGCACACTGCCCCCTATCTGTGTGTAATGATTCTGAGGAGCCATCACATATACAATCAGTCACCCCCACAGTATGTGGTACAAGGAGCCACTGCCCCCTACTGGTGTGATCTGAGGAGCTCATCACATATAACAATCTCACCCCAGTAGTGGTACAAGGTAGCACACTGCCCCCTACTGATGTTGTGAGTGGGAGGCCATCAATATAACAATCAGTCACCCCAAGTAGGTGTACCAAGGAGCACACTGCCCCCTACTGGTGTGATGTGAGGAGCCATCATATGCACAGTCAGTCACCCAAGTAGTGGTACCAAGGAGCACCTGCCCCTACGGTGTGATGTGAGGAGCCATCACATATGACTCAGTCACCCCAAGTAGTGGTTAACAAGGAGCACCTGCCCCTACTGGTTTGTGATCGGAGGAGGAGCACAAATATAACAATCAGTCACCCCCCAGTAGTGGTACAAGGAGCACACTGCCCCCTACTGGTGTGATGTGAGGAGCCATCACATATAACAGTCAGTCACCCCAAGTAGTGGTACAAGGAGCACACTGCCCCCTACTGCTGTGATGTGAGGAGCCATCACATATGACAGCCGGTCCCCCCTGGTACTCAGAATACTGATATGTGTAGGACATCCTGCAGCCATATGTTGATTCCTCCACCTCTATGACCCACCACAGCAAAGCGTTTTTCTAGAAAGTCTCTGCAGTTATAAACACTTCCACTGGCACGCAAGTCCCCAATTTAGAAACCATTTCCGCATTTATAAGTCCCTTGGGATGCCAGCAGGGTCAGATTGGCCCACGCTCTGTGCCATTGTAAACACCAATGGGACACACTTTTGGGACACCGATGGGACTTCAATTCTATCTGCGTCTTCTTGGTTGTGTAGAATGGGGGGGGGCACAATATAGAGTAGAGATAATGTGACCCACAGGATGAGGGGGCCAAAACAAAATACAGAAGGGGGGTGAGGGTGGCATGATATAGAGGGAGATGAAGGGCAACCATATGAGGGGGAGAGAGAGGGCCACAATGTGGGGGGAGGGTGAAGGGCCACAAGATGAGGGGGAGATGATGGGGCTACAAGATGAGGGGCCACACAATGGGTGGGAGATGAGAGGGAAGATGAGGTGCCACCAATAAGGGGGGATAAGGGATATAATTTAAAGGTGATGAGAGGGCCACAATATTGGGGGAAGATGAACGGGCCACAGATGAGAGGAAGATGAGAGGCCATAAATGAGGGGAATGAAATACCAAAATTGGGGGGAGATGAGGGATCACCAATATGAGGGTGAGAAGATGAGGGCCACAAGATTGGGGGGATGAGAGCCACAATATGAAGGGAGATGAAAAGCCGCAATATGAGGAGGACATGAGGGGCCATGTGTGTGATGGGAGGTTGGTGGAGGCCACAGATTGTTTTTAATAAAAGGACCTACCTAATGCTGGACCAACCAGTCATCATTTACACAAAGTGCTTGAATTAAATTTTGAAATGCATTCAAGTGTATCTGAAAAATCTCCTCCCAGAACAAATGAGTGTTAGACTAAATAATTATGTCTGGTAGAGGAAGCAACAAGTTTTAGTAATACAGCAAAATATTTGTCGCTACTTACCAAGCACAAGCGTTTTTAGCTCAGGGTAGGGAACTATGGCTCGGGAGCCAGATGTGGCTCTTCTGTTGGCTGCACCTGGCTCTCAGACAGATCTGTAATTACATAGTGATGGCTGCTGACTGATCACTGAACACAGGCAGCAATGTTACCGCTGCCTACGTCTTTGTACGACCCAGGTATCATCGGCACCATCTTCTAAACCTGGGTCAAAGAGAAAGAATGGGCAGTGACGAGGAGACTGGCTGAAGGGGGCTTTGGACCACGTGGACAATATGCAAGCAGACACCTGGGACCGGAATCTAAGTGCACCCAGTCTCCCCAGAGCCAGCCGCAAAGCAGGATGTCTTTGCTACAGTGTGGTCACCAGGGCATTCCAACTGCGCGACTTGTCATGGTGGCACTAAGTTCAAGGACAGGATCACTAGGCAGTCTCGTGGTCAGGAACAGGCAGATGGTCAAGGCAAGCGGAATGATGCGAGATCTGGGACGGGAGCAAGAGATCAGGTGCAGCGAAGGAGCGAATCAGGGACAGGTCTGGGTCACAATGGGAGGTCAACGCTTGGGAAGAAACACTGTGGAAAGATCTGCCTGATAGGCATGAAAGCACTAAGATCCGATGGGGAATGCTGGGAGCCTCTGGTCTTCATAGGAAACCCCGGAGTGGGAGCGCCAATATAGCTGCGCACTGGCTCTTTAAATCTGCGAGGTGCGGGGGGTGTGCGTGGACAGCCGGGACGGGGAGGAAAGTTGGTGGTGTAGTGAGTTCGGAAAGGCGGTGGCCGCCACGAAGAGGGGCACGGGGTGTGCCTGCGATCCGAGACCTAGATTGCAGAGGCACCTATCATATGTGCATATGGTACGGCTCTTACAGAATAACCTTTAAATATTGTGGCGTCAGGGCTCTCTCAGCCAAAAAGGTTTCCTGACCCCTGGTTTAGCTCTAAACACATCTGGATTCAGGGAGCAGATTCTCCAGATATGCTTGAAATGCATTTAAAATGCAAATCAAAGGCCTCGCATGAACATGGTTTTAAGCTACGATCACACTATTGGGAGATTTACTAAGACCTTGCGCCAGTTTCTGTCGGACTTTGCACATTCTTTTTAGTGCAACTTCCTGCACAGGTATTTAAGAAGTGTCCTGCGCCACATTTGTGTCGCACGCGGACCCTTTTGGGCACGGCTGACAAGCATCATGCGGCACTAACTAGGGGGACATTCCGATGCCAGTCAGACTGTGCTCACAGAATTAACATGCAAAGTCCAACAGTAGTGTGTCATATGCTCTATGTTAACGGTGCACCAGAAAAAAAGTGGCGCCCTCCGTCGGACAGTGAGAGTGGCGCCAGAATCTGGCGCCCCCTGCACACTACACAGGACACTGCAACCAGTACACACTGCACTGTTCCAAGTAAATTGCCCCTATGGGGGCATTTACTAAGGGCCCGATTCGCGTTTTCCCGACATGTTACCCGAACATTTCTGTTTGCGCCGATTTACCCTGAATTGCCCCCGCTTTTGAGCAGCGCCAAAGCCTCTTCTGCTCTAGAGTTTAAAAAGTGTTAAAGCCGCGATACCGCGGTTTATAACACTAACGAAAGTAAGTACCGGCACCAGCTCACCCTGAGCTGGTGCTCGGTATTTACTGCTTACACCGACCATTCTAAGTGGTAGGTTTCCTTTAAAACACCAGGTTGGGCCTAGCATAGGCCTAACCCTATGTATACATTGGTAGAAGGGGCGTGGCCACTATCATTTGCTGGCGCTCCCGTGATAAATCTCCCCCCTGTCTTCAACATGTCCTGCACATAAGACTTCATTAGAATCTTAAGCCGTTATAATTGGCATTATTGTTTCATTTAGATTAGTGACAACTGGGGGGCCCTTACCTCCCATTAAGGATCCATTAACAATTATAAATGGCCCTGCATAATCACCTGACACTCCTAAGGATACAGATCAGAAAGTGGCTGTATATAGCCTGCCAGCCCCTGCCCCAGTGTATATAGCCTGCCAGCGCCTACCCCAGTGTATATAGCCTGCCAGCGCCTGCCCCAGAGTATATAGCCTGCCAGCCCCTGCCGGACAGATCGCAGAGAAGATATACAGGGGTCGCCGGAAAGGTGAGTTTAGATATATGTATTTTTTTGACTCAAGTATAAGCCGAGTTTGTGTTTTTTCAGCACATTTTTTGTGCTGAAAAACTAGGCTTATACTCGAGTATATAAGGTATGTGTTATACTCACCTCCAGCGCTGGCCCCATTAGGGGGCAGCATTAACACTAAATACAGCACAAGTTGGATCACCAAAGAAAAAAACTCTATTTAGGTGACATGGCACTTTTTAATGACACAGTCCCTTTAATATATGACACATTTTCCTTCTCAGCCACGGCAGACCCCTTTTGGGCAAGAGACCCTGTTACTGGCATTTACTATCAAGCTAACAGAGATGCCGCCCTCACCTGGTACCAGGCCAGAAGAAGCTGCCAGCAACAAGATGCAGAACTGCTGAGCATAACCGAGCTACACGAGCAATCCTTCATCTCAGGTACGAACTAAGGCAGAGGCTTCATCCCGGCCTATGCGCTGCCCCCTACTGGTGTGATGTGAGGAGCCATCACATATAACAGTCAGTCACCCCAGGTAGTGGTACAAGGAGCACACTGCCCCCTACTGGTGTAATGATCTGAGGAGCCTTCACATATAACAATCAGTCACCCCAAGTAGTGGTACAAGGAGCACACTGCCCCCTACTGGTGTGATCTGAGGAGCCTTCACATATAACAATCAGTCACCCCAAGTAGTGGTACAAGGAGCACACTGCCCCCTACTGGTGTGATGTGAAGAGCCATCACATATAACAATCAGTCACCCCAAGTAGTGGTACAAGGAGCACACTGCCCCCTACTGGTGTGATCTGAGGAGCCATCACATATAACAATCAGTCACCCCAAGTAGTGCTTGGAGCAGGTGGCTGGCAGAATATATACTGGGGACTGGCAGGTTACTTACTGGGGCAGGTGGACTATATACTGGGGGCTTGCAGGCTAAATACTGGAGGCGGAGAGCTACCTGGCTATATACTGGGGACAAGGAGCTGGCAAGCAATATACTAAAGGAAGGGTACTGGCAGGCTATATACTGGAGGCAGAGGGCTGGAAGGTTATATACTCCCCCCCCCCCCCCCCACCCCCATGGACCCGTATAATATCCCATAAAGCAAATCTGCAACATGTAAAAGCCCTCTTTAATTTTATCCTCCCTTGACATTTCGTTTTCCACTTTTATTTATCTCCCCAAACTTACACATAATCCTATCTGTACTCCTATCCCCAACCCTCCTCACATGGTGTGGTCCCTGTTCTCTATCCTCCTCATAATGTATCCTCCTGTCCTCCAGTTTCCTCCAGTTTCCTCCATCCTCCTCCTGTGGTCTCCTGTTCTCCAGCCTCCTCCTGTAGCCTCCTGTCCTCTACCCTCCTCCTGTAGCCTCCTGTCCTCCAGCCTCCTCCTGTAGCCTCCAGTCCTCCAGCCTCCTCCTGTAGCCTCCAGTCCTCCAGCCTCCTCCTGTAGCCTCCAGTCCTCCAGCCTCCTCCTGTAGCCTCCAGTCCTCCAGCCTCCTCCTGTAG